>JAFBJT010109177.1:78668-98893 GCA_016785325.1 Chascanopsetta lugubris
CTTCCCCCTGCTGGCCGGCTCCATCACTGCGTTTACAAACATTAGATCAGATCCTGTAACTTTCCGACTCTCCTGTTCTCTGCGTTGTAAATATGATTCATATATCCAAACGTTGGACGCAGTTACAGCATGCGAATATATCCACCGACTGTAAACACACAGCTGATGATGTCATCACTCTGACATCATCAGTAACAATCTGTATTATTGTGCTGCAAAGACCTATAACGCTATAACATGTCAGTCAGTGTTAGAGGAGCAAAGAGACGACGACGATGACGCACCTCGGCGGCCACTTCCTGTCGGGAATGACTCTGATTGGACGAGGCAGGGCAGGTGTGCGTGTGTGTGTGTGTGTGTGTGTGTGTGTGTGTGTGTGTGCGTGTGTGTGTGTGTGTTATGGACAACAGGTGTAACATCTGGTGGATAAATTCACAGGCCTCCGTCACCCCACCATTATACCCTGAGGCTCCCTTTCTAAGGTGAAAGGATCTCTAAAAATCCCCCCCCCACACACACACACACATTGGCCTCATTCACACATTGCAGAGGGATCTGCCAAGAAACACATATGGTATGTGTGAAACACATAATCCACATGTGGCAGGACATGTGGCAGTGGCCTCATCCCGCAGCTTCAATACTTTCTCTGCTGAGATGATAATTTGAATAATGAGAACTCAAACAACTTGAGTGGCGCCTTCACCAAGAACACTGCTGCAAGATTCACACACCGATTTCCACGGTAAGAAATATTTGGAAAAAAAAAAAGTTTGTTAAAATGTCAGTAACTACTACAGACAGGTTGATACATACCTTTCCTCATTCATGCTGCTTTAAGAAATGTGTCTTTTTATTCTGACAGGATGTTATTTTCATGATGACATATGTATATTAGCATAAATAAAAATATATTTATCAAAAAATACAATTTGTTCTCATTTCTCTCTTCATAATGTTACACCCATTTTTCTTTTCCCATCATAACTTTGTTGTTGTTAGTAACAATTTCCCTTTTCCTGATATCACAGCTTTATTCTCATAATATTAAAGCATTTTTTCATGAATTCACAACTTTTTCGTACAATATTTAAGTTTCACCCTTATAATATTGCAAACCATTTTCTTGTAATATTAAAACAACATATTAGGATTTTTTTTTTTACTGTTGGTACTTTCTTTTAATAATGCCACTGGTTAAAGTTAACTTAGATGACATAAAGTTGGATTTTTTGGGAAAGTTAGCTACACATTTCTCCAGACATTACTCGATAAGGTGAGGAAGAGATAAACATACCAGGAAACTTATAAAATCGGGATTAAATAGAATAATCAAAAGTAAATTACTTAACGTTAATCTTATCACCGGAGTATTTCTGAAATTCCAGCCAAAGCACTGCACAGACAGTCAGACACACACAGCTCACTGGTCCCACTCATGTCTCGAGTGGGTCTCGACCATCAAACACATACGCAGGGATGTAATTATTTGAACATTAAACACCAGCACAGTCCCTCCTCTTCCCCTCCACCACTCCCTCTTATCCTCCCTCATCAATTGCTCCCTGTGGTGGCAGAAAAGGGCAGCGCACCTCCAAAGTGGGCTAATGATAAGGCAGCACCCTAAGCTTGCACGTTCACATGCACCTGCGCCGCTTTGCCTTTTATTAGTGCAGAGACCCGCTGACACAAAGGCAATTACATCAGACTTTGATCCTAATGGGATCCTACAGGGCCTCACACACACACACACACACACACACACATGGAGTCTCTTTCTCTTACACACAAACACACGTATTGAAACTTAATTGAGAGATTGAAAGAAACATATTACCAATAAGAGGAAGCACCATCTATGTAACAGACCATATCATCACACCAACAAGTTGAAATGAATAAGGTCACCGCCTGCACTGTTTATTTTTCATAGTCACACCAAGCTCATCAAATAACCAGAGCGAGTCATGACCTTTGACCTTACACACTGGGAAATAATCCTATACAAACGTCCTCAATCCAAACAAGACGCAGTTCTATATCTTGACTGTATATGTCATTGTGAACACATTCCAATCTTGCCATCTTTTTGGTTCATCTGCTCCATTGAATTCGGTTCATTCAGGAGGCACTGATCCATCCCTTCCTTGGACGTTGTCTGGCTTCACTGTGCGTGTCAGACAAATAGAACTCTGGTCATACAAACCAGAGTTCTGTTTGTGTTTGTAACTGAATGTGCACACTGCCTCTATATGTATGCCAGTCTAAATAAAACAATTGGATTCTAAAGGTGGAGCATCATTCGAATAGGGCGAGTAAGAGCAGGCTACCTTTAAAAAAAAACTACAAAAAACACATTGATACAACAGAACTCCTCCAATCTGTGCTTTGGGGAAAGTAGCTTCAAAAGGTACAGTATTGTCTAGTACTGGTGTTTAATACTGTAATGTGAGCGCTACAGGTACTGGATTATTATAGTCAGACAGCTTTATTTGTAGATGGTCATCAGAATGTGAAGTGAATTTTAAGCAAGTCATTTTTCATTGTAACATCTTGTCCTTACAAAATAGAGTGGATTAATTCTTCAACAAACTCCCTCTCTCTAACATAATAATTAAACTGTCGTAGATAGCTATCGGGATGCGAGGTGAACCTCAGCCAACGCATTTGTTATTGTAACTCCTTCTAACTTCTTATCATTCCAACAATCAAAAAGTTAAGTGAATGTAATCCCTCACAAACTCGCTCACTATAACAACATTCAAACAACATTGTTTGTTGCATCTTTCTTGGCCATTCACTTTTGTTTCTTAATGGATCCAACGATGAAAAACACAAATAAATCTGAAGCTGATGAGTTATATGGAATAAAAACTGACACACATTCAGTACAATTTTTGAATTTCAGCAGCTGTGATATTGAATTAATTATCAATATTGACATAAGATTGATGACGCTGACCTGGTGTTGTTCTTGAATTTGAGGAAATAGTGGAGGCAGTTGATGCAGTGATGGGGTCCAGGTCCTTCACACCCATTCTCATTGCATTCAGAGTCACAGGGGCCTGGGGATACAAACACGAGTCTTTACCATTTCATAACTTATTGGAATTATGTAGTATCCTTGCAACAATTGTTACGGCGATTTGCCACCGTCACAGGGCAATAAAAATGATCTACAGACTCAATTTGTGCTATTTTACGACAGAGGGGCACTTGGCCGTCGGTGGATGGCTCTGTATTCATCGCTCACCGTTGTACTCCTCTGTGAGGTCCTCATCAGTGGGCTGCGTTACAGCTGTGGAGCGGATTTTGTCGTTGCGCAGAGAGTACGGGTGAAAGGAGGTGCCATAAAGCACCAGTGACCACTCCTTCAGTTTGCCTGAGGAAACAAAAGCTGTAAAATCACACACACATTCACCGAGACCCAGCTATCCTGTCGTACGCACCAGGTTGAGAAAATCAGTCAATCAAGTTCAGTAAAATTGGGACAGTAACGATGAGATGTAGACATTTGTTACATGCAATTATAATGATTGACATTAGAGGTGTGTTGTGTTGGATTTAGTGACATCCCTAGGTGAGGCTGCTGTTTAGATTGTTCGTTCTATGCTACTGTGAAAACGTGATGATGTCACATGATGGGCCAGTCCTGATGTAAATAGGGTTATGAAAACAGCAAATCATATATTCACGTGATTATATAGAGATGAAAATTTTCACTAGGTTGATTTTATGCTCCATTTTGGAACAACAGGCAGATTTGAACATAATTTTACACACTAGACCCTTAAAGCCCCTTGTAGGCTGCTACACTCCATTAGAAACTTTATTATGTTGTTAAATTAGAGGGTCGTTTTCAGTAGGTGAGTTCACAAACTTTAAAGCAGTTTGTGTGCGTGTGCATGCGTGCATGTGTGTGTGTGTGTGTCCAACAGTCCTGCTCTAAAACCTAACCCCTCTTTTTCAGCCCTGTGTTCTCCTCTGTAACTCGCTCCACACTGACAACAAATCTCATTTACAATGAATAAGGATGGGCTAAAACTCACAATCCTATTTTCTGAGTAGAGACATTGTAATGTTTTCCTACCAGGCACTTTCTGGCTGCGGAGTTGAGAAGGCGAATCATAGATCTCTAGGACCCAGTCGCCTGCTGCCTTCTCCCCCCAGCAGTGGGTGGTCATAAACTCCCAGTTCTTAAAACCCTCCATGGAATGATCAAACAACCTGCATATCAGGGATACACACACACGCACACGCACACGCACACAATTTTATCAGATGACGAAACAGCTCAAGTGTTGCAGGTGCCAGAACAAACCATTTTAACCATTCAACCGACTCTGATCACAGCTTCTAATGAGCCGTGGACAAACACTGTGGAGAGCTGTGGTTTATCTCAAGTCAACACGGCCTGTGTGCAAAGAGCGCCTACGCCTGGATGTCTCTGTTATTACAGGGCTTTTAGCGAATCAACATTGTTACCGTGGCAAGCATTTAGACACGTCTACTTCCACAGGCTGTCGTTAGCACAGAGGTATTAACACTTCCCCCGATCGGGATGGCAGAAAATAAACAACAATAACCAATTTCCTGTGTGCGTATCTCTTACCTGTTGGTGAGCAGCTGAGACTTAGTCCCTGAGGGTGAGGTCAGGTTGATTGACAGGTCTCCACGCCGAGGGTGTGTGATTGTAATGCGCACAACCACGTGCTCCAGGTAGATGACGTGGTGGTGGGGGTTGTCGGTGCATCCTGTTGCCTTGTACACCGACCGGACCACATGCTCTGGACGGATGGTTCTGCAGCACAGGATGAAAACAGACGGGCATCAGTCAAAGCAAGAGCAGATAGTTTTTTGTTTTATGAATCACGTATTACAAACACACGGCTGGATGTCACTCTGTGCGCACGCATCCATAAGGTTCCTGTACTTTGTTAGCTCTCTTCTCGGGACGTGAGGTTCGGGGGTGGTCTGTGGAGGTCTCACTATATCCAGACATTCTGTCCTGTCAGCTCCTGCCAAACACGCAGCTATGGACTAATGCAACACTCAGTACTATGTTTCACTACACCCAGGCAGCCATAAAAGCAATCACACTCATTTCTTTCTGATTCAACCCAATCCAAAACCCAGAGTGCATGCACAAGATCCCGTGTTGACGGTTTTTACACCCAAAGTCAAAGGAACCAAGGCGCATAATGATAAGAAGGACAAAGCATGATTTATTCTGTCTGCTATGCACAGCTCAGCAGCACAACCATCGCCCGACAGCCAAAGCAAACATCCAAAGGAACCATTGAATAACATCTGCATCGTGATCTAATAAAATAATGGGACAAGACCAGAAAATGTCCAAAAGTGGACATGTCCCACACAGGGGACACTGAATAGCATGTAGCCAGAGGGAGGCTTTGGAAAGTCACATGTTGCTGCTGCATGGCAGCTGAGCCAACTCCACACATTATTCATTGCAGCACCAGATTAGAGTTTATTCACTGGGGACCAGAACAGAGCTGCTGAATTATACCTGCTGGCAAAATAGCACGTAAATGAATCGACTATTATTCATCTTATTTACCATTTCGATGAAGTTTTTGGGAAGAGACCTGAAAGTTAATTAACAACAGCGACTGTTTGATCCTGTATTGAAAACTCGTCGTCACGGATACAATCACAGTCTGATTTTAAGAGCAAAATGATAAAACACAGTTGATAGTACCAAAAGACAGTAATGAACGACTATTGTGCATTACATTTTTTTTCCTGGAAATGATTCCTCACTCATAGGTCAGTGACAAAAAGGTGAAGAATACACCGGTCCATGCTGTGCCGTTTGTGTTTCACAAAAACCTGGAACACCACACCTTTAAAGAGAGATCCACTGGGGGGAAAAAAGGATACATTTATAGATGTAATAATAATCGTACTGATTTTTGCATGACATGTGACGGCCCTTTATGTTTACATCAAGAGCAGGTTCTCTAAACAGAGGCTGCCATGGTTTTAACAGTAGCCCTTGAAGTTCAATGATGACCGAGGAGTACCCAAGCAACTCCAGCTCTAAATCCCACACACATTAACCTTTAAATTAGGCTCTAAAGCACCGACTTCACCCGTCTATAATCAATCAAATCAAAGAATTAGGAAATCAACAGAGGTTCATTATTTTAACCAGTGTGTTATGATTTGTTTTTTCCATCACGCCAACAGTAATAAAATCCACACCAACACTCACAGCACGTCTGATTATTATATAATGGAATGTTGACCAGCCAGCTCCTGAGGCAATAACAGTCCACATAAACAATTTACATTAAGGCGCTGAAGAAGAAAAAAAGACACACAGATGTGAAAATTAGCCAGACTGAAGCCGAGCAGAGGGAATGAAAAACAGATTCTTCTCGGAGGTAATGGAGGACTGCTTGGAAAGCGGACATGGCCGACAACTGGGGAGAGCGCAAGCTTCCCTATGACACAACACAGAAAACTGCACCTTGGGACAGAGCCCAGCAGATGCACAGCTGATTACCACCCGTCTGATTGCACACACACACACACATACAGACACACACATGCATACGGACACACACACACACACATAGAGGATCTGACCATTTTTCCTCCCGGTGCATGCTCCAAGTGGAGTGAGGCGAGCGATTGCAGACAGACATTACCAAACGTGGGCCGAGGGGCCAGCCAGAGGGTGTGTGTGGAAACACAGCGGTGACGTGACGGCTGAGCGAATTACAGTAGAAGTGGATAACACACGGGGGGAAGAGACACACAATGGCCGGCTTCCAAATCACTTTCTATCATGAGCAGGCAAGTACGCACAATGATACCGAAATAAATGCACGGCTCAGCGATTCAACGCGCAAAGGAGAGTCTACTCTGTTCCAATCAAATTTGAATGCTGCTACAAATGAGATGTTTGGCTTGGAACAACGCAAAACCTTCTGCGGCCTCCTTTTTTCAACGTCTGTCATTTGGCTGGACTGCAGCAGAGTGTATCTTTTTCTTTTTGTAATTCACAAATGTGTGACTGACCATTCGTCCAATCTTCTTCATACACACAGCAGACACGGAGGGACAGAGGCTAGAAAATGATGGGTCGTTTTGAGGATGACAGTTTTGGGAATCTCTCCCCAATCCAGCACATACTGCAGATGGAGTACGGAGCCTGCGCGCCTCCGACACACCCCGGACTTTACACAAGCCTTGTACAGAATGACTTGGGTGCCAGCACACAACAGACAGAGTAGCGCTGATTGTCACTGGACACTGAGCCGTCAACTGAAAAAAGAAAACACCAGTTCAGGGCCCGAGTTCAAGCAGCCAGTCTAACACGGAGCAGAGCTCCGGCTTCCAGCTGCATCGAGAATAACAAGCTGTGAAGCTCTGGCTCGCTCTCCCTTGCTCTCTCTCTCTCTCACTGTCTGTGTGGTGTGTATGTGTGTGTGTGTGTGTGTGTGTGTGTGTGTGTGTGTGCATGTAGTAAAGGTCTTATGTGAGAACCACCCTGCCAGAACTAATGCTTGGCCCCTATCAAGGTACAGCTTGCACAACCACATTCTCAAACACATGCCGGTGCATAACACACCAGGGAAAGACAAAAAAATGAGGAAGGAAAGAAAGGAGCGGGAAAAAAAACACACACAGTTCCACTTGGGGTTAGACAGAGAGGGGGGTTGGATGTAGATCTGGTAAAAGTGACATTTGTGAGCCATTTCTATGATGCAGCCACCATGCAACCACACTTTGACAACTATGTTGGTTTCAACATCATCTCACGTGTCTCTCGTTTCACTCACTCACAAGACAACATTATATTCCACTGAGTCAAAGAGGAGTCTACAACACGACGCCGTGCACAGAGTGAGTTCAAAATGATGATTTTCTTTCATAGTGAACAACTTGACACCTGAGCTCAGTACTATTTTCACCTTTCGGGCGAACTGCAACACAGACACAGTCAAATCCTCCAAACTTTCATTGCCAATCAATCTTTATGTAATCCTGCGACCTAGCCGTGTGTGTGTGTGTGTGTGTGTGTGTGTGTGTGTTCTACCTGATCTGTCGGTCTGCACTCTCCACACAGATGTGCTGCGCAGGGACCTGCCTCCATCGCTCTGCCTCCTTCACCATGGCCTCAGCATCCATCAGACCGAAGCCGTACAAATGACTGACTGTAAGAAACAGCGCGAGGTCCGAAGTCAGGGTGAGGGTCGTATCTGACCGATACAAACAGTGTCTGCTTTCATTTAGGATTAATTGACTGATAAGACTTTCAGGAAGATTGTAGTGTTGATTGAAAGCGTCTCCATTCATACTGTTTGAGATTTTCTAAGCTTGTTTTGAGGTGTGAAGGTGTGGTGTTCAACAAGGTGGTTGTGAAGAACTGTCAATTTAAGGTCAGGATCTGGGTCCTGCTTATCTAATATGAATTCCTTCCATACTTCACGCAGCACCCCCCCCCCCCCCCCCCCCCCCCCCCCCCCCCCCCCCCCCCCCCCCCCCCCCCCCCCCCCCCCCCTCCTCTCCATCTTCCCCCCGCCCCCCCCCCCCCCCCCGCCCACCCACCCCCAATCCCCCCCAACCCCACCCCTTTTTCCTTTTAGTTCCTCTTTGAAAAAAACAGTCACTTGGATAATATCCAGGCACACTGGGCCTGCAGCCTGGCTGACCCTTCGCTCTCACTCTGTTTCTTCCGCTCTCGCCCTCTCTCTATCTCTTTCTCTCTCTCACTCACACACACATGCACTCGCACACTCAGGTATGCACGCACACACACTCAACTTTACAAACAGCCACTAACACATGGGGCCTGACAGATGGCAGCACTGCGGTTCAGGGAACAAGTTTTGGAAAGTGCTGCGCTCCCATTCCCAGACTCTACAGCACAAATCCAGGAATCACAGTAATGCATACTGATGTCTCTGGTATTGTTTCGTACTTTCTCTTCTGAACATCTCCCCCGACATCCCACCATGAGTTGTACGCCCGACTGATGATAGCGTGATGCGCGTCGATGCTGTGAAACCACAGCATCATCTCCAGTGTGTGCCCTCATTCAAAGTTCTGCCTAATAATCGTCAGACACTGAATTTCATTTTAACAGGTGTGTGCTGCAGTTTTGTTTTTGTATCACTCGACACTAAAGCACAAGCAGAACTAAAACATTGAGGGGTGTGTTATTATGAGGCTTTACTAAACCCTCTCTGGACTCTTTGAACAGTTATATTTACACCTTTCCATTTCTCTTGAAATGAAACTGTTAAATATAGAACATTTGGAATTATTATAATTACAGAAAATAAAACAATATTCTGTTTATTTGGACATTAATACACAAATATGGATTTGCCAGTATAGAGGTCTAGAGCACGCAACAATAAACAACTATAAAAGTACAAATCAAATTTGGTGAAATTGAATCAGATTAAGTGCTATGGAAATGCAACAAAGTACTGATGATACTAAAACGTTACATTGATCATCAGTCTCCTGAGCTGCAGTCGATAACAGAGTGTGTGTGTGTGTGTGTGTGTGTGTGTGTGTGTGTGTGTGTGTGCGCGTGCGTGCGTACCATTGTAACCAGCAGCGTTGGTCTTCCAGTCAGGGGCGCTGAGATGTCCGGCCCTGGAAGTCTTCACAATGATGTGCTGAACATCTCTCCATGTTAGAAGAGGACTGTCGGGGAGAAACACACACATACATTCATTTACTAGGTCTGCTGTTATTTACTCTCTACGTGCAACATTCAAAGTCCACACATCCACACAGACAGTCACATCCTTTAGTCTGTGATCTTATTCCCCTTCAAGTGATCATCAAGGTCAGGTAGCGCCAGAATAATAATGAGGAGCAAATGCTTTGAAGGATGTACGAGGGTGTGGGGGAATGAGCAGAACCCGAGCGGGACAAACAAACTAATAGGAGGAGAACGGACATCAAGACGTGGAGCCGGGTCTGGGTTACTCGTGTAATTATCGGATAGAGGGAGCGGAGGGGGATAGATGAAAAGGTTCAGATAAAAGGGGGAGGGGGTTAAAAACAAAGCACTGGGATCAAGACAGAGGATGAAACGTAAAACAGGGAAAAGGAAATATGGCGATATACAGTAGGTGGAAGATTACTGAAAGAAAATTACAGAGAGGCAGAGGTGGAGGGCATAGATGCCGTTTGTTTCTCTGATCTCACGTGAGATCCATTACAAAATGGCAGCCACGTGTCTCCACAACTTTGATGTCCAAACACTACATTAAAGGGGAAAAAACCAGGAAGAAGTGGGTCACCGAGTTTCCTGGGATTCCCTTCCATCTCATATGCCGGCCAGATGCTCGGCTCCCTCCCCTCACGTCCCTCCCTCGCCATCTGAGACCTCCAGACTCTGCCCCTGCTCCAAATCAGTTAACCTAAAACTGACAGTTTAAGTTTGCAGTCCAAACTCACACACTCAGAGTTTAAAAATCTAAGATGAAGCTCGGGAAGGACGGGGGAGAAGGGCGTAGAGAGAGAGAGAGAGAGAGAGAGAGAGAGACAGAGAGACAGAGAGAGAGAGAGAGAGAGAGAGAGAGAGAGAGAGAGAGAGAGAGAGAGAGACAGAGAGACAGAGAGACAGAGAGACAGAGAGACAGAAACAGAGACAGAGACAGAGACAGAGAGAACAGCAGGAAAACCAAATCAGATTTGAACACACGGCACCAACAAAAACATGTTGTATCACAGCTTCCTCTTAAAACCAAGAGAGCATGAGAGTACATTCAAAGATCCACAGCATCTGGGACAGATCCATGAATCACACATTGATCCAGCAACTTTTTACAGATTCCACTTAAAAGAGGAATTCACACAGGCACATTATTCTGAAAAGCTGCTCTCAGACATCAGGGACATTCTACCAATCCAAACTGGCAATTCTGAATGTCAGGGGCAATGTTGGTGATTTCTCATCTCATACTTTCCAAATGGTATGAGATGAGATGTTGACTAATGACCATTGACCTCAAAGCGTATTACATTGTTTTGAACAGTGTTTGCGGTGCGGGGAAAAACATATTCTATTCCCGAGTCCTGTCCAGGAGAGTCAGTGTTGTCACATAGACACAGTGACATCTATCAATACCTGGAGAGAAGTTTCACAATCACAAACTTCATTCAATTTTCAACCATTTTCTGTTTTCATGTTTGTGGGGATGCACAGCTACGAGGTTTGCTATGGCCATTCAAGTGCTGCTGCTTCATGACCTTTGCACACATCTGTATTTCCAGAATTCATTCAGCTGCATTTCCCATATTCTCCTGTGCAACTACCCACATAATTGCATTCTCACATTCTCCTCTGTGAATCTGTTGTATGTTTTCCTTATGGATATATTATTTAACGTCCATACAAAAGACTTATTGCTGAAATGAGAATCAAACCATTTTCAGAAGAAAATATTATTTGCAGAAGTAGCTCATCTACTGTTCTCATACCCTAACTGAGCTTCCATCGTTAAATCTAATTGAAGAAAAATCCTGGAAATAAAATGTGGAGTATAAAGCCGTCTTAAGGATGCTCGCAGAGATACAGGCCATGAAAAGGCAGAATATTTTATGTTTAGATCAATATTAATAGGCTTAGCTGTCGCTGTGTAATTATGGTCCCATAAATGTTTTATGGTCATTAATTAAAAGTGGCTTTGGCATCATTATCTAGGCCATGACAGCCTACCCATAAACAAGCCAATACTAATTAATGGAGTAGCTAACATACCAAGGAAAACCAGCAGCAGATCAGACTGTTTAATGTGTTCAAGGGCTTCTAGGGCTCCGGTGTGACTACAGAAGAAAACACAAGGATAAACTTCAAAAGAACAAAGATAATCTCACTTTACTTCAGGTCTATCCGATCACAGAGTCGTTACTTCTTGCTTTAAAATCTGCCACACAGACCTGAATTTCAAACCTAATGATCACAGGATAAATAAGGTTTACTTCTCGCCCATCTGTCCCCACTTTGATCGCCTAAAACCTCCCAGTAGACGAGGTCCGTGTGGTGGTTATCCTCGCTCATCTCCAGCTTATCCCTCCAAATTTCCTCACTCAAACCTCCGTCTCTTCTCACTTTTCTGCGTCTTTCCCGCCAAGGACACACGAGAAGAAATAAAAGTTTTTTTTTTGTGGGCCCTCAAAACACCACCCCTCGCTATGTTATAAGACTCTGGCTCGTAAAGAGATCAATCATACGCTGACTTGAACATCTTAAAGTTGGCAAGATCAACAGAGAGCGAGTGCAGGGCAGTTTTCTGGCATTGGTTAAAAAAAAAAAAATGTTAAAAAGGCAACAGAGTGTTCAGTGAAGTCTGGCATGATGGCGTCTTGACGCGTTTATCACGGTTTGCTTGCTTCCATTCAGCAGATAAGAGCAGATACCATCGTCACAGCAGAGTTTGTCTAAACTGTTTCCCTCTCCCTCTTTGATGTCGTGTCCTTTCCTGCCTTCATGTGCGTACAAGTTTAGAGAAACTGAATGAATGGATTTCCTTTGGGGGGGGGGGGGGGGGGGGGGGGGGGGGGGGGGGGCGAGGGGGGAATCGTACACCGTGGTGACAGCGGTGGAGGCACAGCAACACGACGGATAGACATTGAGCGAGCGATTGAACAGAGAGTGGGCCGGCGAGGGGCGGTGTGTGATAATCTTGTTGAGGCGAAAGGCTTATGTGCCCGGCACTGCCTGGAAACTGAGAATATTTTCTACTTCGAGGATTTGAATTGGATTATCCGGGTTAAATGAAGTGACCTCGGCTAACTGAGCTCCTTGACATGTGATGATGGGGTAAAGACCCATTCAGAGTTGCTGCACCTTAACGGCGCTTTAAAAAAAAAAAATCTATGAATTCATCACAGATGAAATCACCTCAATGGGTTTCAAAGAGTATCGGGCGCTGAGCCGCTGGGCCAGACACAAAGACACCGGCAGAGCAAGGTCACACTGAAACCAGCTGGAAAGCGTGGTCTCATTCGTTTCTTCACTTCAGTACTTCAGTTCGCTTCTTGCATGAAAAGACCTGATCCGGACGATCTGTGCTTCTAGGAATTTGAACAATACAGTTGATTGCACACTCACAGTGAGTAATCCAAATTATTTTTGCTTCACATTTCTGCCACAAAAGATTATTCCACCTTATTCTTACGCACTGGACCTTTAAAGGTTCAGTGTGTGAGATTTAGGTCATTTTTGTCTCTTCTAAGAGTATTACAAAACAGTTACATCCTGACATTTGTATGAATCTATAATTACATAACTCGTTTAATTTAAATCCATCACCCTTAAATGAGCCACCGCTATATATTTACGTGAGCGGGTCCTCCTTACGGGGGCCGCCATGTTTTCACAGTAGTAAAAGTGGACATACTGAATATCTTCTGAGTTTTAATGACAATCGAAGTCGACCATAGGTTCTCCTGCATGTTCAGAAGGGTGAGGGTGAGCTGATGGATACAACATGCAACTTAACCTCTAGCTGTCACCAAATCTTACACACTGCACCTTTAAAGACAAATATAGGCTTTAACCCTGGAATCTATAAAGAAGAGTTTGTGAAAGCGGGATTTACAGTTTATCTTGTATATCGAAGAGCAACAAAGATGTACTCTCATCTCATTCCATTACGTTGTCCACACTCCACAAAACATTCAAAACAACTTCTTGAAATTTTAATCTCCCATAAGAAACAGATCCGCTCCGAAAATGCAGTTATCTGATATTCGACACTGTAAAGAATTTCGTATGCATCAGCGCCGAATGAAAATTGTGTGCGAAATTTACTTACCGCACCAAGCAGCACGAACACATGCGATCATTCAATTTGTAAATGTGGATGAAAGAAGTCTGAGGCGATACAAAGCAGAGTAGGTCAGAGTTCAGACTGTACGTCCGCTCTAAAACAAATAATCTGATGACTGTTGACATGACGGTGGATTCGTGCCAATGTTTTCAGGATCCGAGGCAAATGACAGGGAATGTGTAGAGATGTATAATCCACCGTGACAATCCCAGGCCGGACAGTGTGTGTTGTCAGTTCTCAGTGCAGAGTTTAATCCGGGTAAAGTTCAAGCACAGTTCACGAGAGGAGGACGATGATAATACATGGACCTGAAAATCCTGGATCCTGACTAAAAACTCTGGATGGAAACGTCTGTTTCTCCAGATACATCCTACACATGCACGGGAGTTTTCAAGTATGTATAATTCATTGTATCTGAGAAACATAACCCTAGATCCAGACCATCATAAGGGGACTTTGCTTCATATTTTAAATCAGTCACTTTCTGCCATACAACAATAGTTTACAAGAGAATATTTGTTTACATATCTTTATCAATTATGTCTTCAATATTTAAACTTTCAACCTCAACGGGTGAAATGTTCCTCAGCAAAGAAAATGACTAATATGGGCGATATCGACACCTAATTGACGATATGCCGTGTTCAACAGTGAACAAAAATGACCGGAACTGCCCGAAAAAAACAACTGACAAAGGATGTGCTGTATTACAATGTCTGAAATTGTGTGTTTGATCATTGAGCATCTATGTATATGTGCTTTACAGTGTCCAGTTGTTTATTTCCTCTGTACATCTTCAATCCGTCTGGTTGAAGACACAACTCCTCAATGTCTCTGCAGCACAAACCTATCAATGAAGTATCTGTGAGAAAAAGCTGCACGTGCTCCCCTCACTGACTCTTGGGAGGGGAGGGGGGCATTAGGAGGTAAGAGAGGGGCAAAGGGATGAAGAGAAGGGATGAAGTTAAACGGATCTTACTTTGCCTCCAGTGCCAGAGCAATAATGGCAGCAGCCATGGGAGCCGAGGCCGACGTCCCCGTGTGACTGTCTGTGCACCGATGTCTCAGGTCTGTTGTGATCTGTGGACAGAGGAGAAGGGCAGAGAGTGAGAGGGCTGGAGGAGGGATGGAGAGGAAGTCAAACCAGGCAGAAAGGAAACAGCAGATGAAGGACAGGGAGCTGATGTCGAAGATGAAAGGGGGAAAATATTCATATAAAGGAAAGTAGATGAAGAGGAGAAAAGAGGAGACACAAAAGAGGCAGAGGGGGGAAGAAGAGAGAAGGTGACAATGACTGAGGGAGGAGAGAGAATGGAGAAGAAACCATCTGCCAACGAGAGAACGGAACCATGAAGATGAAGAGGATTTCGGAGCACCTGAAAGTCAGATTCCAGCTTTTATACATTGCCTCACAAGCAACAATACACACACACACACACACACACACACACTTGTTTTCCTCATCCCGGGGAGAAAGAAATGATGAGGAGAGAGAAGCAATGAATGTTAGTGAAAATGTGTTGTTGGTGTGTTGTGTGTTCGCTTTCATTGTGCGGACTTGAGTTGGCCAACTAGTCAAACAGCTTAACAGTCAGTCAGCCAAGAAAAGCTTAGCTAAGTTCCAGTCTGAGCTCTCATCAAAGAACCTTTCCTGGACTGAAAAATTTCAGGGATTATGTGAACACACACACACACACACGCACACACACATACACACAGTAGAGTAAGTGAGAGTGGTCCAATAGCATTACAGTAGACGGCAGTTTGTGCAGAAGTAAACTGGACTTAGTTTAAGATATATGACATTATACTGTGTAGTGTGTGTGTGTGTGTGTGTGTGTGTGTGTGTGTGTGTGTGCCACAAAATACTATCACAAAAGCAAGATCCTTGAGCCAAGTAACATAGTCTATTCCTGAATTGGGGGCAGTAAATACACAGTACTGCACACAACACACATTCCTGATCTATTGTACAGGACATTTTAAGCTCTTGATTAGACTTTCAGAATATTCATGTTTGGGTCGGACTTAATCATGGCCACAGCACAGCTCAGAAACAACTCAGGAGTCCTGCAGTGAATTCAGGCCACTGATGCTCAAGAATTACATCATGTTGACCACGTTACATTATTCATGAAATAACCTGGAAAACAAATACATGTCCGATCTCTAAAGTCCTTTGATGAGTAAAGTCCACTTCCAGTCCCATCTCTGTAACTAAAAAGTTAATCTACCAATTGTACAGTAACACAGCTTCAACGTCAGCTTCAATGGATTTGTCAGTGTTGCGCTCATGTGCATAGTGACACGATTAAAAAAAAAAGATTGCAACATGACAGGGTCAGAAAGTCGTGGGTTTTTTTTGTTTTGCAACGTTTTTCTACTGACTCATCTCACATCACTAGAAACTGTATATTGCAAATCCACTTCTCCTGTTTCTCTCTCCAAACAAAAAGCGTGAGAGCGCAGTACAATGCATGGAAAGCACTAATTAGCTCTTCATAGACCTGCCACATAAAAAAACACCATCTCTTAAATGCATGCATGTGTGTGTGTGTGTGTGTGTAATATAGACGAGGGTTTGCATCCTTACAATCTTGCGGTCGTAGTTCTCCCCACTGCTGTAGGTGGTGGTCAGCGTGGACGAGCACTCCTCCAGGTACCAGGGCTTGCGTCCGCTCTCTGCCGTGCTGGAGATGGAGATGGTGTAGATGGAGTTGGTGTAGCCATCACAGGAGCAGTGGTCCCTGCTGCGTCCACCGTTACCTGAGGCCCACACAAAGATGGAGCCTCGTCCTTTCCTCCCCTGAACGGAGGAGACGCAGATGTTGAGATCCGAAAATGACCTTTTAATACGCTCGATGTGAATCTAACGGTTTTGACTTGACATCATTTGGATTTCACAGTTTTGGCTCATTGCAGCACATGTGGTCATTTGCAATAACAGAGCCCCATGATATGTGCAGCCAGGCAGCTGTTTGGTATTCAAATATTCATGGTCTCCAGAAAAGGTTACACAGTGCATTAAAAAAAAAAAACTCACTCCAGATGTACTCAGAGAATCATGCTAATTGGGAGGCAAGAGTCAGCGATGAGCTCTGCATCGATGTAATGAGCGATTAAAGTTAATGTTAATTTCCCCCAACTTTTGAGTTTAATGATTCTTCAGAAGAATTTTTTTATTTGACTTTGCACTTGAGGGTCTGGCCAACTAATCTGCACCCTGATACTGGTGGAGACACGTGGGGGGGGTTGTCACTGGGCAGCTGATGACTGACTGGAGTTATGGAGACAAGGTTCAGCCAAGAGTCAGCAGAAAAGATATTTGACAAAATGACTGACACTGCAACTGACACACACACACACTATAGTATGGAGTTCTTCACAGGGGGCTTCTGTCAGGCAGAGATAAGTGAGTGGAGCCCCTCTGACGGGTGGGGATCAGACAAGAGCAAACGCTGACAGATGAGAGCAATGGAGAGGATTTTGAAGGGCAGTGAGCAGAAGAAAGGACGAGACAAAAAGAGGAAGTGGAAACAGCGAGCAGCGAGGACTGTGGGACGAATGGGAGGAGAGATGAAACAATGTGGGACTGAGTGGCAGCAATCATCAGCTAAATGTATGACTAATACACTGCTTTTTATCATGAGGTTGTAGCTGGACAGATTGGTACAACGACTGATTAATTATGCAGGTCATCATATGAATTATCGATCCACTTAAATCTGACAATATTTTACTGTTCAGAAAAATGATATAAAGCGAGTAGAGGTAATGTAAAAGACATAGCTTATAGAAATAGGTTGATGTTGTCAGAAAATCCTCTATCTCCCAAAAACACAACCATTTTTTGTTATGGAAAAACTCATCTTCCGACTAACAGGTTTCAGGCTCTAATCTGCATCACTGCAACACGACGCCATGATGGATACAACTGTATTCACAACACTATGACGAGCACTCATCTTCAAAACACTGGCATGAATGTTAGTACGCGAAAAAGTTGAACATTATTTACTTCACTGTTCAGATTAAGATGCACCACTGTCAAGACAGCAAGGTGAGTCACTGAGTCAACGCTGAACTCCGAGACACTTCATGAACATTGTTTCTGCTGCATTCACAGTGTCAGACTTGATGCAGCAGGGACGCGTTGGGGAAAAAAGACAACTCAAACGTAACACACCCCCTTATGTGAGGCTCAACTGAAGAATGTAAGAAACAACTGAATCACTTCCCCTTTTCCATCCTGCACAGCGGACTGAAACCAGGAATCACACAAAACACGTCCCTTCCGAGTAGTTCACTGGTGAGGGAACGCGAGCCAGAGTGCAGCCCTCTCCACAGCTGTCAGTGGTATCTCTGACACCTCCGCTCCTTGCGATAAACTCACTCTGACACCAAGTGCCACAAAGGTGCACAAGCAAACCACTCAGCTTCACACACACTCTCACTAAACAGCGGAGGGTGGGCCGCCGCGCACACACGCCGAACTGGCAGCCTGTCGGACAGATATCCCCCTCGCCTCTGTCATCTTAAAAGGACGGAGTTGTCAGGAGCACCAGGGACTCTCTTCTGCTCACACTACTGACCTGTCACTCCCTCTCTCTCTCTCTCTGCACTCTCGTTCTCGTCACATGCCACTGGCTCTCAGCCTTACAGTCAAAGTGTTGGGTCTGAAAACTCAAGAGATCCATATATCACCCACCACCACCACCACCGCCACCATCACCAGCTTCCCCACCCCTTCCTCCAAGGTCGACATTTCCTGAACCAAACTAAAGAAGGGTAGGCACAGAGGACATAGTGAATGAGATGTGTGTGTGTGTGTGTGTGTGTGTGTGTGTGTGTGTGTGTGTGTGTGGCGACCAATAAATGACTTCACCCCTGTTAACCTTCGTTATAGCTTTTCCACTCCGCCCTGCCAACGGCACAGCACCAGCTAGTAGTCATGCAAAATGAGCTATGAATATGCAAATGGATACAGAGCTTCACAGGTAGACATGACCACAGAGGAGTGTGTGAGAGGGAAACACACACATCTGCTCCCAGTGTGTGTTTAATCACTGTGTGAATACCAATGTCGTAGTGCTGGCTGAGCCGTTGGACACCTGTTTATTTTTTACACTCGTCAGTGTGTGTACATGTGTTTGTGAGTTTGTGAATGTCTGAGTGAATGAGTGACTGTGTGTGTGTGTGTGTGTGTGTGTGCGTGTACTCACCATACGGATGCCATTCTCGAAGGCTTGCCTGGCCAGAGACGCCGGCCCATCCACAGTCTTCCCGTCGTCGTCAGGTCCCCAGCTGGCGCTGTAGATGTCGATGTGCTGCGGCTGGAGGCTCAGAGACTTGGCCTCCACCATGTCTGTTACATCTCCATCCAGCATTCGCACACCTGGTACACAAATGCAAGATAAATCAAGCATGAACGAGCAGAGTCTCATAAATGTCCTAGGTATTTCCACAGATCTTTTTTTACACACAGCTGAGAGCAGATTATTGACCCGTCATAATCCCATTATATATTGAAAACAGGCCAATGAGGTCATTAGGACTAAAAAGTTGAAAGAAAGTAAGAAAATGAGTTCCTCCTTTTAACTACACCTGTCCCACACACCTGTCCCACTCATCTGTCTCATTGCCCCTTGTCCACATATCTGAAGAACCAATCATCTTGTTGGCTTCATGCTGGACATGTGTTGTTCATGGCCTGAGAAGTTGTACAGCAACAGAAAATCTAAATCTTAGTGACATCTGGATCAGACCAAAAGTTCAACCACGACAGTTCAAGAATCATTGCCATTGTTCTTTTAAAATGTCAAGTGGTTGTCATGGTAATGAGGAGTCGACCTCCTGCAAAAAGCAAGTGCTGAACATTCACATCTGATGATATTCAATGTTCTTATCAAATACACAGACACACACAATACATAAAAAACAAATGTATGGTATATGACATGATAATCATAATACTGTTGTTTATATGCTAAATCACTTACCCCCTATTCTGGCATTGTATGCGATTCCCACAATGCAGTGGGAATTGTTTGCTGCTGCAGCAACTTCGCCCGCACACCGTGTCCCATGTCTGAGGAAAGAGAGGGAATGAGCGTTTATTACAAATCCAAATCCAAACACACACACACACACACACACACAACAGCACCAGCTCACAAGCCCGGGTGAGAGGATGTCATGGACGAGGTCAACACGAGCAAATGTCTACACAAGCAGCAGAGCACACGCTAACTAGCAGATAAATATGAAGCTTTTGGAAGTGGAGAGCATGAACATATAAAACACACTACTTCAAAGATAAACCTATCTTCCCGTTATCTTGAAACTATACAGATTAAGTGTTACAAATGTTGTATACACAAGAAATACCCC
>JAFBJT010109177.1:99047-119041 GCA_016785325.1 Chascanopsetta lugubris
AACAAAACCAAAACCCAACACACACACACACACACACACACAACAGCACCAGCTCACAAGCCCGGGTGAGAGGATGTCATGGACGAGGTCAACACGAGCAAATGTATACACAAGCAGCAGAGCACACGCTAACTAGCAGATAAATATGAAGCTTTTAGAAGTGGAGAGCATGAACATATAAAACACACTACTTCAAAGATAAACCTATCTTCCCGTTATCTTGAAACTATACAGATTAAGTGTTACAAATCTTGTATACACAAGAAATACCCCTGAGTTTTCAGAACATAAATAAGAAGAAGAGGTAGTTCGTCATTTGTGGCTGTGAGGGCAAATACAAATGCCAGCAAAGTTTAGTCTTTGTGTGTAATCAGAGAGTAGCATCAGTGGGTGAACACGTAAACAAACAAAAACACGGACAGAGGGAATGACATTGAACACTGGTGACAAGTTAATACAACACGCACACATGTACGCACGCACGCGCACACACACACACACACACACACCAGGGTAACATTCCACCAGTGGTGACAATCAGCCCGGGTCAGTGACCAGCGTAAACAAACACGAGTATGTTTGCGTCCTCCGCCTCCTCAAAAACTCCACTTTCTGGGTCGGAACAAACACACTCACACATGCATGCACCTCCTGCAGAGAACATCTGCATCACAACACCCCCTGGAAACAGCTCTGACTGCTGCCATGGAAACCCAGCATCTAGCCGGTGAACCAACCCCCCCAGTGAACACAAGCCCGCAAAGGGAAGTTTTTTGAGTGGAGGGAAGTGATCAGAGGGAGGAAAATCTATTTCACAGTAACCTGATGGTTTTCAGGTCAACGTCGATTTTACAACAGGATCAAAGGGTTTTAAGGAATATGGAGACATGGCTCTGTGCGGACGTATGAGTCAACACACATGGTTGGCAGATTCACCCAAATGTGGATCGTTCCAATCTCTTTATAATTAAAATGCTGAATAGAGACCTCCTCTGAGCTGCTGCAGCTGCTGGCGGTAACGTTATATCTTACAGATACAAAAAGTCACATCAATCCACTTTCACTGACGACATGAGGAAGTGTATTTTCCCAAAACTGGTGGATCCAATGAATTGTCTTACATGAAGTTTGATAGCAGATTCATTTTGCACCTCCAGCGCAAACCCTCCGCTGGTTTACGAGAATGCTTGAGCCCCTGAGCTCCTATGGAATCTGCGTTTGTACAGATGTGGAAACCTTCTGTTTGTTCTCCAACAAGGTGGAGCAACAGAGAAGCTAAGAAAAAAAATGGACCCCTCTTTCAGTGTAACACATTCAACGGCTGCAAATCTATGATGGGCCCCTTCATCATGGTCAATGAGCCAAACTGCTGACTCTCTCTTTGGAAATGCTTCACCGATCTTAGTTCAGTTCACTTCACCCCACTAATCCATAAAATCATCTGTCTGGCCCCCTTCTCCTTCTGTTAGCCTGTATTTTCCATTTTCTACACATCTGTGTCACAGTCACTCAGGTATTTCAGCCAGGAACCATCTAATGTTGGTGCAATACACATTAGTCATTGAGAGACACTGGAATGAAAAACAACAACTCCTATCTTAAGTGATCATTTTAAAAATGCATTTCTTTGTACAGAAATGAAATCTGAGGTGGGAAGGTTGGAATATCAGCAGACACCAAATCATCCCTAAGTGAACAAATGTCTTGTGCAAATGATATGGAAAGAGATTATATTCCTCCTGCTTCCACTCAAAGTTCAAATCCAAAAACATGACATCATTCTTGTTGCCATACAACACAAGGTTTGACAACCGACTGCAGAGTCACTGTTATTTCCCAGAAACTGAACTCACAGGGTGTATCTCACCTTTGAGGCATGATGACCAGTTATAACTTGCAAGCCACCTCACGCTAAACCCTCTCACAGGCGTTCAGCTCCAATGACAGACTTGACAACCAGGGTTTGATGAAGGAAATGTGGTCTTGGTTAATAAAGACGCATCATTTGATTAGAAGAGAGTAGAAATAGCCAAAGTCAAGGAAAAAGAGCCACATTTCGGTACACTCACACACACACACACACACACGACAGCACCAGCTCATTAAGCTGCATCTGGAGGCCTCGTGTCTCTTTAAGACAATGTATTACCAGCAGGGACTGAACCACGGCCAACACACTCAGGCTGCTGCAGCCAAACACACCAAAAATCACTCACGGAGCCAAGCTGGCACAAGACAAGTGCTTGGACAAGGGAGTCTCTCTCTTTACTCTCACTCACACATTCACACAGACACACACACAGGCTTCCAAAGAGAAAAACCACAACCCACCCACAAATGTCACAATCAAATACACTAATGTCACTCATTCCACCCACAACAGAGTCACGGCTCAGCAAATACAAACATATTAAAACAGCTTCTGTTAAAAGGACCCGAATGCCCATTTACACTCAACGTTAAGCAGAAATACAGATACTAACAGAGCCCTCTGGCCTCACTCTGTTTTCCTTTCGTCATTATTTGCGCATAAATTCTGAAAGCGGATGAGTTAAAACAGAGAAGATGAAATCTCAACAATGGTGCACATTTTTTGAGATTTTACAAGTTAGCAAAAAAAAAAACAGAGCATCATCCAATTAATCAATTTACTAAGTGGTCAAATGTCATAGGTGGGGCCAACTCTTTCCGATGAAATCGCCTTACTGGTTCATGAATCGTTGTACCTCCACATTTGTACTTAGTTGTACGGCCAAAGGAAACAGGCGCACTGGTGTCTTCCTCTAGATTCATACATTCAAGAATAAACTAAAAAATTTTTGTCTGGAAATGATTCTAACGAGGACATTATATAATAAGTCATTGTACTTGGTAGTTGATGATACTCAATGTTATTCTATGGCAAAGATCTTCGTGGGCACCACATGGCCAACAAATACCTTGCAGTACCACCGGACGGCCACCATGTTGTTGAAGCTTCAAAGTGTAGGTTACTTGCTGAATCCAGTTCTAGCCATACATTCCTGTTTTGAAGTCGGAATCTCTTGACCCTGTGCTGCCCTCTTGTGGATGTATTACTTAATAACCAGGCCAACGTAAAGGGAGAATGGGCGATTGAGACAGCTACGTCGTTTAAAATGTCTGTTTGTGCAAAGGCTCATTTTATGCTGAAACATTCTAAGCTAAGACTCATTTCCCCTTCATTAGTTCAGCAATCGATTTTTTTTCGCTTACTTGTTCTCGTTGGTGGCGTCGTATCGAGGCATGGGATCCATGTCGTTTCCATTGACGTCAAAGCTCGCTTGAGGGTCCTGTAGGAGACATGGAGTTCAGTGAGGAGAATTATCGAAAGGAGAGAAAAACATTAGGTAAATTAGTTACTTCACCCGGGAAAGCAGGTGTGTGTGTGTGTGTGAGTGTGAGTGTGTGTGTTTGTGTTACATCTGTGGAACAACAAGGAGCTTCTCTAACCCAGTCAAACACTTCACATTAGCATCACTCACAACAGTTTTCGCAAATCGAATGCAATCAGGGCTAACTCAATCTGCAACATTGCTCGCCCCTCGGCATAAACAAATCCCGGCATAAAGCCTGGCTAATAACAGCAGCGCCAGGGCGGCCAAACACGGTGTGAATCGTTTTATCTGCGCGCTTGATTGATGGCCTCACCTGCAGCCCGAGGCCAAGAAGTTAGGCCAACTATGCAGCCTTGGTGTGGGGCAGATGCACCTCAGCGTGCTCATAAAAAAAATCACGTAAACACAGCATACCTTTCCACCCACAGGTTTTGATGAAAATTCCCTTTAATGGAATCCATAATGAGATGATGTTCACTACAATCAACAAAGGCGCCTGGCTAGATTTCAAAACAGGGGTGTAAACTTGGAGCGATAATTGTTTGGCAGGGGGCCCACAGCTCAACCCCCAGGACACAACTAATTTATGTTCAGACATATTTCGTTGAACACTGCGTTGAAGATGGGGGCAGCGAACGGTTATCTAACTGCTTTCGGACAAGCAATGGACTCCTGAGATCCTGCAGCACATCCCCATCTGCATGCGTGAACATAAATGTCGGAGTTGGAGCCTTCAGAGTCTCTGTGGACTTTCTCTCCTGCTGGACTCTTGTAGCAGAGGCCCTGGAGGTGGTGCACAGGAGAAAGAAGCAGGAAATCCAGGCAGGATTCAAGGGGATGGGCAAGGTCGTGATGTAATTCCAACACGTGATCGGATCATGACGTGCGCCACATCCTGAGGGATTACATCAGGATGTAAAATATGAACTGTGGGCCTTTTAGCAGATAGATGAAGATGTCTCCGCACACAGACATCTGCAAGCTTCTGTCGATGTGAAATACAGATACTGAAAATAACAGCAGCGGCCCCTCTGTTTTACTGTTGTGAAGCGCTGATGTGACGCTGTTCAACCTGGGATCCTCCTGCTGCATCGTGCGAGCGCGAACGGGAAAAATTACAACGAAAGCCTAAACCTAATGATCCTAAAGCTAAAATGTTTGCAAACTGCGTTCTAGAAACAACTATTGCTATCAAACCCTTCTTACCTACACCAAATAAGCACCTGTATGCTGAGCAAACCAAGTCGAGCCATAGCCCAAGCTAACACGCGCATACATACACACTCACGTAGTTCTGAGAGAGGTCCGGGTGGTTCCTCTCGATGCCATCGTCCAGGATGGTCACCACCACGTCCTTTCCTGTGTAGCCCCTCTTCCACGCTCCCATGATGTTCATGTCCGACTGACAGTTGTGCACGTCGTCGTTGCAGTGCTGCGGAGGCCAGATTGGAGAAGGTGAGCGAGGAGGGGAAAGGCACGGGAGAGGGAACGATGAGGTTTGAGTCGGATTGAGCTACGATGGAAAATGGATGGGTAGAGCACTTTATCAAATACAAATGAGTTCATGTCGTCCATGGAGACCCTCTCTGACTGAAAACACAAGCGGGGCAAATGTTAGAGGGGACTGTTTTGTCCGTTTTACGCCTCATCGTGCTATTCTTCATCGCCAGGATATTTTTCTGCACCAACACTTCCTCGAACCATGTACATTGCCCTCTGTAGATACTGCAGTCAACTGCATTGTTTGAAATGGCTGGAATTAGCTCAGATATCACTGAAGCCTGCCTTACTGGAGGCCCTCTTGTCTCCTGATTGGCTGACCTCTGGAAGCCTTTCAGATGGCTCATGTCAGCGAGCCAACAGGAAGTTCCCAGCTGGTCCCAGAAATCCGTCATGTATGAGCCAGAATCTGATCCGCATTTTAACGCTGGAGTTCAACAGGAAGTTGCTCTGTTTGGCGAGTTTGCCGAGTGCCAGGGCCAAACTGTACATATATGTACAGTACATGCGAGTCCGAGGCGCTCTGACATTACAGCTGCCAAGAACTGAAGAAAACCGGGCACGGAGACCGGGCATGAGCAGACACGAAGAAGTTCCGCCATTGCATCCGCACTCTTCAGACTGACAGAGATTTTCCCAGCATTCATGTTTGGCGTCAAACACTAATGAACATTTGACCTTATTTTAATTAGTCCCCTTTAAGTTTCAGCTTCCAGTCGGAAACGGACCGTCCTGACAAACTCATGTGACTGATGGAATCCTTTACTGTCCCAACAATTTCCGGTTTATGCAACTGCACTGTCAATATACACACATATATATATATATATATTTTTTTTTTTTTTTTTTTTGTAGCTCTTAATCGTCATGATGATGATGATTTGGACTTCAGCTCCACTAACTCGTATCTGGATACAGCCTCCTTTCACAAAACATAATGAGAGAATATCCCTCCAGACACCATCTTTGTTGTGGGCAGGTTAAGACTCTGCGCTCATCACAACATGGGCAAACAAGGCTAACAAATGATGTGAAGCGGGACAGTGTGCTTAATGTGAGTAAAATGACTTATTTTGATTCACAACATTCAAGTCTCTACCAAGTTTCGAATCACATCGCTCCTGTTCATTGACATCATCACTTCATGGGCAATCAATTTAAAAGGAATAATGTTATTTGTTGCACTCTTAATCTTTACAGTAATTAAATATAAGGGAATTTATGCTCCTGAATGAGTCTCTGGAACAGGTACAAAACTTACAGCGGAACCATCCGAGAGACATTCAACCACAGCCTATGTCAGGTAACTTTTTGGAACTAAGCAGTGGATTTGTTTTTCTCTATTTACTCATCACACACAAAAAGTTCAGAGAGTTCTGTCCCAAAAGCAAGAAACATGTTTATAATGGCCGGTCAAAGTATTAGGATTTATCTGGGGGGTGAGTTAACTATTGACAGAGCAGAGGACTCAACCTCAACCTCAACCACACACACACACACACACACACACACACACACACACACACACACACACACACACACACACACACACACACACACACACACACACACACACACGTAGACACACGCACGCGCTGGCACACACACTTACACACGCACAAAACTAAAACAGCAATGATCCAAGAGTGCAAGCAAACACTTGCGATAAACCTGCAAATCTCTGCTGTTTGAGACTACTACGTGTGTGTGTGTGTGTGTGTGTGCGCGCATGTATGTGCACCACTCCAACGTGCACGACCATGCCTGTGACAAACAATGCCTTTACTTGACCCTAAACTGGAGTTTTTATCATGAAGCAATGGCAAAAAATGCATAATTGTGGCTTTTCCACTGTTTCATTCACTAAAATACACAAATCCCTGAGCTGCGATGACCCTGCAGTAATCTGGACCATGACACGACCTCAGATGACCTTTAACCCACAAACTGGATGAACGTGGGCAAAGAGCGGCACGCAATCCTCTGAGGAGAAACAGGCGAACACAACACGGAGGCACTAAACCGTTCTGGCTCTGTTGGTCTCGGATGTTGCGACGTTCTTGTTTTGGTGCAGTTAAATCACAAACAGCGGACTCACAATGTACCACATACTGCTCCACTTGGCGTCATTATAGAATATGTTGCTCTGGGCCAGGCTGCTGTGGGCGGGGCTTGACAAAGAAAGGGGTGGGGATGGTTTGTAATCCCTCTTGATCCTCCTCTTCACCACCTGCTGCTGTATCCACTCCACCTGAAACACATAAACAGGAGATAGGAGGCTGAGGAGGCATCTACCAATAACACACAGCAGCAGAGTCACTTCTCAAAGAACCAGGAATAGTCAAGAGGAGGAATTTCAATTTAGATACTATGAACTATGTGTTCAACGTCAAACTGTTCAAACATTCGGGTAATATAAGGATTCTATGACTCTCTAACTCATACAACTACAGTTAACTTGCTCGAGTCCAGTTGCCTGCGTACACTTTGCACTTTCTTTGATATAACTTTAAATCGTGCATCTTCGGTAAAATAAGGACACTGGGAGAGCACAAACTTTATCTGCCATATAAAAGCATCCAGATCAGATCTAGGAAACAGACACAAACTGTTCTGCAGCTGTTCTGCGGTTTTCACCTGTGTCTGTTTGTTGGTTTGAAAGCAAGGCCACGAACGACTTACACAACTGTTTTCCATGAAACTTGCTGGAATGAATTCGTACGTGTCCGGGAAATACCCAGCCAACTTTTGAGCAGCTCGGGTTCAAAGAGTAGGTCCAGCAGTTGGTTCGTAAACCTTCTGTTTACGAACATAGCATTTGTCCATCTAGTGCTCATGAGTCTCGATAGAGACCAGAATTTACCTCAGCACTTTGATTGTGTTCAGTAACAAACAAGAACTTTGGCCCAACCCATCCGTAATCTCAGGGGAAATGTCACTGTGTTTGATATGAAATGTCATGGTGCTTCCTGCGGGTTGATCTTTAGCGCCACCGTAGTTGGGCCCTGTCAAAGGTGTGTGTTCCTCTGAATATCATTCTTTCCTCCAAATATTCGCCTATAAGGTGCACTCTAGGAATTTCGCTGATGGTTTTTCCTGCGAGTTCTTTCTTCAGTGTACACACGCACGCGTGTACGTAGGAAACACCACTCCCTAAAGGACTCTGAGATTAAAAAAAAAAAAAATCAGCAGTGTTGGATGTCCAGTGGAGCTGGACCCATGCCTGTGTTTGGCCCTGATTTCCTTTTTCTTTTTTTTTTTTTTACATAAAATCCTCAAATCTTTTATTTAGTCTAAGAGACGTCTGTATAAAAAGAGTCCATGTGAAGTTTAGTTAAAGTAGTACCAGCACAGATAGGAAAGAAACTCCACAATATTAGCATGAGACTGGTACAGCTCTCACAGGAATGATGTGTGACTGTATGCGAGCAGCTGCAGAAGTAAATAAATCTGCGATGAATGATTTAAGGATTCTACGGAAAGTTTGCACATGATTACGTGAGAGATTACAAAGTCCACATGAGGGTTTTACTTTTCCGCTGATGTTGAGATGAACTTCTTTTCAAAGTGCATGTGCAACGGTCACCACTGAGGATATAAAGTGGACAGATGTCTGCAGAATGAAGAATCTCTGCTCGTAAGATAATCAATAGAATAATTTCCAAACTCTGGCTCAGTGTCTTCAATCAGAAATCTAAAGCTTTACCGAACAATGTCCGACAGCGAAGGCTGAGGGTTTCTTCACATCAATACAGCTCCAACAGAGAGGGGAGAGGAGCAGAGAGAGAGATGTAGAGGGAGAAGGAAGAAAAAAGGAACAGAATAGCTGACATAATGACTGCAGAGTGATTATCTGGTCTCATGCACTGAAACAATCTGCCAGGCTCTCCAGAGAGTTGGTGAGAGTGAGGCAACGAGACGAGATAAGACGAGAGGAGGAGAGGCAATGAAGAGCCGAACGGAACGAGTCCCGGGAGAGGCATTAAAAAAAAAGGCTGAGCTGGAAGAGGAGGGAAGTGAAAACAAATAGCAGGAGAGGCCGAGAGACAGCGAGTGAAGGGAGGATAATTGATTTTATAAATAACATTGATTCAATAACTCAAATATGTGGCTGCTGATAGATCGTGTAGCGGGGAGTGAAAAATGTCTGCAGGTGTCGTAATTTGACATCCCCAGCGAGGACCTCCCGATGAGATCGCTAAACAAAAAGGAAGCGGGAGCAAAGAGAGAGATCGAGAATTTAAAAAAAAAACACCCACAGGGACATTTGGTTTTAGCCCGATGTTCCTCTGTGCACCGAGGTCTCAGTTAACCCGTCGCCACGTTTGGTCAGAGGCTTCAAAGCTTTGCACAAGCCATTAACACCTAAACAAAGCCGTCTGAGGGAATTAGTGCATGAATGTACCTGCAGAACCATGAGCATCCAATCAAACAGCACCTCTGGTCAGCGGTGGAACTCTCAAGGACGGAGTCCAAGACGAGCTGAAATTCAAATCCTGATAGCAGACAAATATGCACAACACTGAAGCAGATGAGACAACGCCGATGATAGCCTATGTCAACGGAGCTGTCCTCCTGGCGCTGTCTCCTCCACTCAACATTGAGCAATAGCCATGTGGTGGAGGTTCATGTGTTGTGAAGGGGGAGCTTTTCACTCAACGGGCTGATGGGAGGGAGAGTGGGATACATCAGCCTGCTCTCACGAGCTCTTTTCCGGAGGATACACTCCAGCTTGAGGCAGGCTCGTGTGTACATGGATCCAAACGAGGCCTCTTATAGGAACTTACACGAACAAAGAACCTGGAGGATCATGTATCTGACAATTAGCACGCGCCCACACTGCTGAAGTGTCTTCAAGCACGACACTGAATCCCTACCACCCTCTATCTGTCCTCCTCTGTAGGGGATTACGGTCTCTAACCTTCGCTGTGGAGGTTGTGTCATGGGATTTAAGGTCACTGAGGTATCGGGTATAATTCTCGTCGAATTTAGCGATGTGATGTGCACACATATCACCCCTGACAATGAGAGCGTTTTGTTTAGCAGTTATTTGTTATGCAAAAAATGTTGAAATGATTCCCAAGACATTTTGCGGAGGGGAGGGATGTGATGCAAGAAAAAACTCACTGCAGCTGCTTTCAGACTCCATGGAAATTATCCAAGAATTTTCCAGAGGGGCTGAATGTCAGGATCCAAATGTTCAGGACAATTTAAGAGAGCTTTTCCTGCCAGACCCCCCCCCCCGAGTACAATGTGTGGAAAATAGAGACATCAAACACAAAGAAGATGATGATGACATCACTTGAAAAGATAATGAAATTGGTTTTTTGCGGTGTTTTGGAAACAAGGCATGAGACTTCCTCAAAAGCAATTTATAAATCATGTCGGGCCTCTTGCGCGCTCTACCCTGACGTCACCCCCTCGTCTTAATGTCCTAACATTCTCTATTTTGTTGTTGTAAACACGACTGACAGAGACAATATCCGGATCCAATCTTCATATGTGAAAATATCCTGACCCTATTTTCCAGACATTTTCGAGTCTGAAAATGGCTTCCGATCAGAAGGTGATAAGGAGACAGACTAAAATGCGGACGTTGGGTATTAGCCTTAATAGAACCCTTCGGGTTTGTCTGTGTAATGGACCAAATTCATCTACAGCTCTTTTTGTGAAAAAGCATTTGAATTTTATTATGAAAAAAGTACAGTACACCTTTGTAAAGCACATCTGCATCAATACGAGTCAACATTTGCGACGAAATAGAGTAGGTGTCTAAAAGAACCACTTTCATGTGACTCAATTTGAATTTAAAAAGTAAGTCAGAGGAAGTTAAAAACTCCCGAGAATGCATCCGACACTCAGGCAGTGTGGTTATTATTATCAATTCATGATGGGTGAATTGATCAGATCAGCGTATTCCAACATACCATGTTGATCATACAGGAAACACTACACTAACAAACAGGTTTCTGTGCATATGTAGTGTATACATGTGTTTTACAATAAAAACCAAATTTGATCTGAACAAATGTATTTATTTTTGCCTGTGGGGCATTTGCTACTCCAACTTTTTAACTCCATACTGCTTACGCAGGTGGCTTTGTAGTACTTTCCAGGAATTTATCTCTGAAAACACACCATGTCCTCTATTTGTGGGAAGACCTCAGGCACTTCAATGTTATTCAACATTTTTTCCCCAGAGCCATCAAAAAGTAATGTTGACCTTGCTAGAGATCACTGACTGATAACAGCCTGAAGCTATCCACATCAAGCCATGTCAACCGTTTGCCAATCCCTATCCAAACAAAGACAATATTGCCCTCTATTATTGCCTATAAAACTTGCCCATGTATCACTGCCTTTGTGTCCGTGCCAGTTTGCTGGAAGGCTCTGAGGCGTGACGTTTGGATCCACTCCCTTCTTTACTTCAGATTGGCGGAGCGGAGGAACGATCTGTCTCCTGTAGTGCCTCCGTTTGACTTTTCTTTTCCCTCATCTGCCTCTTTCCTTGCTGCATTTCAGGTCTTCGCAGTGATTGCCTGTCTCTCTCTTACTCCCACTCCAGCCCCCTTCCTCCCTCCGTGTCTCTCTCCCTCTCGCCTGTACGCTCTCTGTGTAAGGGTTTGCAGGTGGCTCTCGCCGGCTGGGTCAGTAACCAGGGAAAACTGGGGAAGAGTTCACTTCAGTGGAACAAATGGGAACAAATTGATCCACTTTCACTGCTGTTTGAGATGTGCTGTTTTCGGGAAACGGGGCAAGAGACGGAGAGCCAGGAGTTGTCAAAGAAAAAGGTCAAAGGCTGTTGTAACAAAACACCCCGACCAAACCTTGGATTGACGTGAGATGCCAGATGGGTGCGATTCAGAGCCTAAGCCTGAACGTGCGGCACACAGTCCTTTCACAGACGATTCGAGCTCTGCAGGGCCGTGCTGGCCAGCTGTAGGTGCCAATATCAGGGCGTCAACTCTTCACGGTTCGTCTGTTGGACTCTCTCAAGTCAAAAGCAGTTCAAAGCTGTATGTCACGCGTGTGTCCATGGTTGACGGAAGTGTGTACCTGAGACTAAGTGGAGACTAATAATACCAGGGTACACAGGCTACACCTGAGGTCCTGACAGGTACATAATCTCCGTCTGTGTCGTCTTCTTGGCGCTACCCACTATAACGAACTCTGTGGGCAGTAAGAAAATGATAATTACCTGATACAAAGAGCTTGTTGAAATATATCTACTGTTGCTAAAAAGGCAGCTGAAACTGGCAAACCAAAAAGTTATCGAGTCATTTCCAAACTCCTTGAGTACATATTCCTCAGAGTCTTTGGACAAGACACGGAACCTCTCAACTCTAACAATAATCATGAGCTCAAAAAAAGCAGAGAGAGGCTCTAAGTTATTTCCACTTGCACCGTGAAGCATGACAGTGCACGATAAGACTCAGGGCTCTCCCCAAGAAATTTGGAGTAGGATGGCGTTTGTTGACGAGGGGGGGCACGGATGGGGCCGCTGCATAACATGTGTGTCTGTGTGCGCGAATCGCTCGTCTCTGGGTGCGCGAATCGCTCGTCTCTGTGTGCATGAATCGAGGTAGGGGTGGTGACGGGGGGGGGGGGGGGGGGATTGGTACAATGGCGCTAAGACTGTGGTGCGATGGCACTGCGTCCTTATTCCATTCTCTAGGGAGAGCCCCGAGACTGGAAAAGCATCACATAGAAAAAAAAGCCCAGTTACCATATGGTCAAATGTGTTCCATGTGTGCTGGGGTTTCTAGAAGCCTGCACCTCATAAATATCACTTTTCAATGTCCCAGCTATTTTGCATTTCAGAGTGTCCCGCTGAGGATTCGGCTGCAGACCACACCTGGCTCTTGCTTTCCCTGCACGTGTGTGGATAAATGAGTTTGTGTTTTTTTTAAGTACAACCCCCCACCCACCACCCCCCCACCCCCCACCCCACACACACACACACACACCTCGCTCTGACAACAAAAACACTACGGAAGAGTCCCGCTGTTGTCTCTCTCGACTAATCACTGCACCAACTTCAGAAAGGACATGGAAAAAAGGAGAAACAGGCAGCACTGTATTCTAATTGCTGTTTGTCACAGCAGAAAGTAATAACAGTGCAGAGCTACAATGCTGGACGAAAAAGTCTCCTGGAGCTCCCAGTGTGAATGAGTCACAGCCGTACGTCAGCAAAGCTGTGCAAGGTGCAAGCTGCTTAATATACAGAGACAAGATCTCATCACTGACTGATTCGTATGAGCCGCTATCTGTTTCCCTTTGTCTCATTCAGAGAGATGTGTAGGTGTAGTGTGAGGGATTTATGGGGAAATGACTGTCAGTGCTATGGTGCATAGATGGGATGGGTGGCAGGGGAGTGGCTTCCCACTATGGGGGCCACAATGTATTTTTGGTTGTGACACAAAATGGAGAAACGTAACTAATTTGGAGTTTTCATGATATCTGGCGCTCCCATGGGCTCTCTTGATTTTGCACACTGTACCTTTAAAAAGTCCTATGATCATTAATTGTGGGCTCTTAACCTATACAATCGTTTGATAGACCTCAAACGCTTGTTTCCGAAGCTCTGCCATAAAAGATCACTCACTCGCTCCGGACCCGCGGCCTTGACAGAAAAAACTGGTCTTTGACCTGAGAGGCGAGTGACTCCGCGGTTAGGCGGACGCCATAAAGCGGTAATCTGTGCTGTGCTGCATCTCCATGGTAACGCGCGTGCCAACGAGCACTGTGGATGGCAGGGTGCGCCTTTCATGGCATCGTTACACCCATCTGACTCACTGGCAAACGGCTGTCATCATGACAAAAACCTGATTGCAAAACATCAGTCGCGGCGCGCGAGACTGCGCAGGTGCCAGAAAGGGCCGTCGTGTGGATGCCGGACCCACAGATGGGTCCTGCAGATTACACCGGAGGGACAGTGACCCGGAGAAAAGGAATCGAATGAGCCGCGGCAGCTCCGCTCCTCTCTTTGGTTTCTCTAATCCATCTTTTCCCTCTTTAGCTCCTCTTCGCTCGCCCTCTGCTCGCACAGCTCCTTCCCTCCTTTCTCCGATTTAACCTCCCTCCTCTGATCTCGACCACTGAAACCAGCCTCAGCCCTGCAGCCAGCTGGCATTGGGACACAAAGCTTCCACCGCCGTGGCACAGTGTCAGGCCTGGGAGAGCGAGATGAGCAAAGGCAGAGGGAGAGAGACGGGCGCACAGAGAGGAAACGGTGAGGAGGATTTGACAGAGGGGATGGAGGGGGTGGCAGGTGAGGACAGGGGGTGGGCAAAACGAGCTGAGTGGACCGAAACAAGAGAGGTCGGATATTTGAAAGGAGCAGCCAGGTGACGCTCAACAAGATAAGCCAATAAAGGGTGTCAGGCCATGCTTTGCTCACTCACTGTTTTCTTATATGAAAAAATGTCTTCTTTACATAATGACAGCCATACATCATTATCATTCCTCTGCAGTCAGCATGTATGGATATAAACTAAGTCACACGCACCTGAATGCACTGTTAAAACACTAGCTACACAAAACCCTTGCTGCTGAATAGAAGCTGCAAATGTTTTTAAAGTTTGCATTTTTCAACATTGACGTGAATCGGATCTTTCAAGTTGCACTGTACATGGATGCAAAAATATGCTGAGAACAATCACATGTTGAGAATGAGACGCTATCTTTGAAACCAATATGAACACACACACACACACACACACACACACACACACACACACACACACAATCCAACACCAAGTTTCCTTTTTCTGTTTTGATGAAGTTACCGGTGGTGTGAGGTTCAGTCTTCATTAATAATGCAGCCAGCGTTTGATGATCTGGTGCAGTGACATGTGGAGCTCGGACAGGACCAGAGTGAGGGGTTACCTTAGGTCACACTGCAACTTAAAGGGCTAGTTCATCCAAACAATGATGACACTCAAGCTTAGATTCTGTATGTGAAAGGATTATTCTACATCACAATTTATATACAGTAAATACGTTTCCAGTACCCTGTGACTGTGCCATGGCTACACCCTAACAACACATGAGCACGCAAGCCAACTATTGCTCAGAGCGGAGGAGACTCTGGGAGGACGGCTCCATTGACACTGACCACAACATCTGTGACTCTCTAATCACAGATGACTAAATCTTGCTGCAGATCTGGGGAGAGAAGCGTCCGGCAGTTTTGAACATCCTGTCATCTGAACTTGGCAGATGAGGGAATCAGCCGGCGCATGACATAAGCACAAACCAAATTCTGCTACTCTCTCGAGTCGTAAGGTGTAGCTCCATTTGCATTTGCATAGTCAGGGCTTTTGACTTTTTTTTTTTACTTTTTATTTCAAAGAAAATAAGATTCATATGGTTTTTCATCCGCAACATCTACACCCATCCATCACTCCGAAGGCTGCTGGAGTGGGGAAATCAAACTGTGGCAGAACAGACCTCATTCATCAAACTTCATGTGTCGAGGCCGTGATCAGATCAGCATGAGACAAAAAGAAAGCTGTAACTTTCTTGCAATGTAACAGTCACTGTCCTCATAAACACTGAATCCCTGCAATAAAACATGAGCGTACATCCAGTCTGCAACAACACGAGGACATGAAAGTGGATTCTGTGCGTTAGGTTTATATTGTTTGCTGGAGCAACTCGATTGTAAATTCAGTACAAATTCTCACACTGAGCACCTTTTCAATATGGTGTGATAAAATACTGTGCTACTGCATTTACCTTGACATGCAACAACTTAAAATGGGAATTAACACTTTCAGTTCTGTGCTTGGATCTTAGGAATATCACACAGACTGAATACAAAGATGGACGGCGTGACAGTTCATCAAAAGTCGACCCGAATATTGCCCCCAGTGGCCCAAAATCAAAAGTCTGACTACACTTCAAATATGGTCGATCTATTCACTCTATACAGTCAACTAAGACTTGATTTAAAAAATTAGTTGATGGCGTAAAAATGGGGTGATATAGCTGAGACTGACTCGTGATTGGTCAGGCCTGGTTCAATCCCCGTAACTACCGTGCCGACTCATGGCTCATTGGTGGAAGGTAGCTGATGGTGGTGGCGTGTAGGCAAGTTTGCCATGCTAATCTATATTCATTATAGGTGAATATAGGTGATTTTTCAACCATGCTTACCTTGGGCTCCATGGAGATGAAACTATGGCGTCCACGGCTGGACAGAGTCGACCGCTTGATGGTCCGACTGTGGAAGAAGTGATAGTGATCCTTAAGATCCCCGATCTGCAAAACAAACATACTGACTTCAGAGACACATAAATAAAATACTCCATGATCCTTCCCACAACATTGCCCTTCATACACACACACACACACACACACACACACACGGCACAGTCACGAATGAATACAGTGAACGGGTATGAATTACACTCCATCACAGCCCAAGATCTAAACATTTACTTTTAAAGGTTCATGAATCAGGACTTAGTGATGTCTAGTGCTGCAAATCTTACCTGGTCGACGTCAGTTATCATTACAACTGACAGGGTGTTTGGCCAGTTCACTCTGGGCTACTGTAAATACACGGTGGTGCAACATGGCACCCTCTGTAGGGACAACGTGCTCCAGCGGCGTATTTAGAGGTTGAATAATAACTGAAGGCCCCCATAGGTTCTGCTTCAGGTTACTGGATGGGCACGATGCACTTTAATTGTCACTTAATCCCATGCACTGTGCCTTTAAGTCTGGAAATGGATTGTTCCCGTCTTGTGATGTTTTTCTTCCGGACTCAAAGGAGATAAAAGTAGTCCGATAAAAAGAGGCACAGACTGGGCGTCTCACAAACGAACAGCTGAATCAAACAGAGCAGGTGATTAGTTTAAATAATTGATAAAGATACACTCCCTCAGATGATCAAACTGTCATGGCTGCCCGGGGTCCTGTGGCGTGTCACTGATCTATGGCAGAGCTCCAGCACAACAGAGCCTATTAGATCAGCTTTCAGCTCGGTGCACAAACACAAACACGCACTAACTCACCAACTCACACACCAATACACTGAGCAGACTGGTGGACAGAGTGCGAAACCTGCGGCACACATCAGAGGGATTGCGTGATTCAACTTAAAAGCTTCAACAAACCGATGAAAGGCACTTCAATAACAGGCGGCTGCCACTCTGGATGTTTCTCATTGTGGAAAAAAAAAAGGTCTCGACATATCATCTTCCTCTGTACTCAATCTAACATATGTTTGCGATGACATGATTTCCTCTCAGCATCTGAACATAGGAGGAAGAGTTTGACATAGAATTGAAAAACCTCGAGTCCAGGCCTCAACCTCACGCCTCAGAAATGACCCATTAATGAAATCTCTTGAGGTGAACTTGCAGCGGTCACGTGTACAAAGTCAAGTGAACTTTCAGTCTGGTGCAATAACCCACAAAGTGAGATACAGCTTCAGCATAAAGAGTTGGCTGCTTGGCATTGTGTCGTAACTCATTTGGGAAATGAAACCAGTTGCACTTGCTTCACAGATGTTTGTCTTCACTGGATATGTTAAACTTCCAAGTCACTCGATGCAGAATCTGACCGGGACTGTGGAAGTTATTCGCTGGTCGGGTCTGCAAGGCCGCGTCTTGTCTGACAATGTGAGGTTGAGCATGAGAGAATCACATTCAAGAGAAAGAATGATATGTCTCAAGGCGACAAATATTCACAAACATGGCAGGAATGTGCCCTTGCAAAAAAAATCGAGACCCTGAATTTCAGCTCTGCACGATTGTAACCATTTATACTTTGACAGTCAGAGGGGGGGTGAGAAAGAGTCAATTGCAGCTGACGCAGATACATTCGTTTTCAATGCATGTAAAATAATTACATATAAGCAGAAATTGCAGTGATTCTGCATGCCAAGAGTTGATCTGACACAACATGAACTACATGTTCAGCACATGCTGCACAGTTTCCACCTCAGGCTTTGACTGGTTGGTGAATTTGCATTGAACACTGCCGTACGACTGTGTTGTCTGCCCTCAGATAACACTTACAACCAGCTCATCTGTACAAAAAGCAAAATGTATGTGCCACGTATGACGTGTCCAACACTTGGCATGTTACATAGACTCTGTCTTTGGACAGTGGGAGGAAGCTAGAAACCCACTGAGACACAGGGAGACGGAAAGACTCCGGCCAGGTCAGGATTTCAACAGGGAACCTTCTAGCCCTGAGGAGACGACATGGCATCCTGAAAAGTGTGAATGGAATAAAAAAAAATACGTGTTTTCTAGAAACAACGACTGCAGTCTTCTAAGGGCAACATCGCTGTTGGTACATTCAAGGAGAAGACAGGTTAAATATTCATATCCCTTATTGGTTGCTGCATTCTAATGCGAGTAGACTGAGGCGAGGATTTTCTTTCGTCTCTCCTCACATGGTTCGACGGTGTTGCTACAGAGTCTGTCTGATATCTATTTACCCCAAAGCTTCTCTCCCTCGAGACTTTGCGCAAGTGAGCATGTTGCTGAAATGCGATTAACATCTTTCCCAATGTCGGTAGTTTGGGGTAGTCAGTCTGCCTGGCTGTCAAATCCAACGCAGCAACCTTCTGGTAATGACAACCAGAGGACAGGGATTACTATATAATGTCTTTGACGCCTCGACACCCGTCGAGAATGGTGTTGGATCTTGATCTGAACAATGAAATAAAAACGTTGGATGCCATCCCATGTTGTAAAAAATAAAGTTTCACCCCAGTCATTCATTGTTAGGCAGACTGAAGTTTCGCCAGAAAGGACAGGGGGACTTTGTCCGAGTATAAGGTGCAGAGGAGGAAACTGGGGCGTTCACACAGGTGTTTGACTTCCAATCGATGCCATCGAATTGAAACCAGTGTCACTTGCAGAGACACGCAAAAATGTAAACCTTCAACTTTGATGGCTTTCAAAAATGATGGATGATAAAGGTGGATTAGAATCCGTGAAGCATTTGAGGAAACATAAATACACACTTCTCTTAACACTGTTCTCTTCCAACTACTCTCCTACGGATGTTGCATCAGGACAACCTCGGAACTTGTTATGGACACGACCAGCTCCCGTGTGCATGACGACGCTCACATCATCCCTCGCCTTCTCCACGCCTCGTCCTCCACCTCCACAACACACCACTTTGAAGCAATGTCCTGGTCAGGGGCCTCGTCAGCTGATTTCTGCTTAATTTGGGCCTGTATCTCAGTCTGGGAAGGGGGCTCCATGGTTAAGAGGATTACCCAGAATTCCCCAACGAGGTGCTCTCCCACTCCATGCCAACTCTTTTCATCCATCCATCCATCTATCGTCCTTTCTTTCAATCCCTCCTCCTTCCATCTCTCAGTGTGTGGTTATCTTTGTCTGTCCTCCAAGAAGACTATATTGTCCCTCTGTCACATGTTTTCCATACCCATCCCCCTTTTTTCGCCCTTTAACTACTTTGCTTCCCTTCCCGGATTTAAACCTCTTGTCTACTGGCTGCAGGATGCAGTCATATCCCTGAACCATGGATCACAAACAACCTGATGCCAGAGAGAGTGCATCCAGGTTTAACTGAATTTGAGATCAAGCACTTGTCTCTGTGTGATCTATAAAATCACTTTAATGAACAATTATTCAAGTTACACATCATCGTCCGGACACGTTGGCACTGACTGGTATCAGTAGGAGGCGGAGCTTAATGATGGGGAGGTCAAGGTTCACATTAGTAAACCATGGTGCGCCGTTATTACTGCCATGGAAGAAGCTTTCAGCTGACCCCGAAAACCAGGAAGTGAAGTAAAACTCTTGTATATGAGGTGTCAAAGTCCAATGAACGCTCCATATTGATATGGAAATGAGGGCAAATGGTGGGGGTTGGGGGCGACACTACACTCTACAGGGGAATTCCTATGGAAAGAGGGGGGAGGACTCCACACATTAGTTCCTGTCAAAGAGAGGGGATAAACGAGGCCATTAAGGCCTGCTCTCTAGGGAGTGGGCTATAGTGGGTGGGCGGGCTGGATAAGGCGGAGAAGAAAGAGGGTGGTGGCGGTGGGGGGCAGGGGGGGGGGGGTCAATAGCTGGGGGGGGGGGGGGGGGGGGGGGTTCAATAGCTGTTGACTAGGCTACCCCACAACAACCTGTC
>JAFBJT010109178.1:1611-13969 GCA_016785325.1 Chascanopsetta lugubris
TATATATATATATATACAATCAACTGCAGCTGTAGAAGAGAACTCTTATAGACAACTGTGTATGAAAATGCTGAGTCAGCACATCTTAAACACTTGGCTGCGCAAGCAGAAAATGCATTGCTGTTGACTTAACCAATTTTTGGTTGATGATGCATCCTGGTAAATTTTGGTCTCCCCGGCTGTTTGAGGTATTCAGTTCAAGTGGGTTATTGTCAACAGTGTCACCATGACGACCGGAGTCCAGACGTGAGGGAGAATCACTGCCCAGTTTCGTTATTGTAGCTCATTGTGTTAGGGCATATAAATAAACTCAATATATTACTAATTATCTTAACAATGTTCTGGGTAGAGAAGAAAGTTTGTCAAAGTGGCAACAATCCAACTTTTTCATAGTTCCATTACACTCCACCAGAGGGGGCAAAACCCCCGGAGGGAGTTGCATCACTGGGCTGCCACTTTCCAATTGCCCTCCATTGTCTGAACCACACGGATGATTCAGTGGAAACCAGTGATGCTCACAGATACATTCATCACTCGATGCATGATTGAGTTTCTTTATTTCCTTTGTCCGATTTTTCATGCAGCTCCCATCTCCCCCCACACACACACACACAGACACACACACCCACACACACACCCACACACACACACACACCCCCGCAGCCTCGTATCCACGCCAGCACTGGACGGTTCGTGTTTCATCTAACTCTCTTTAATGAGGCCCATTTCACTGTCAGGAGTGTAATGATGCTAATTAATTCATCCGCCCACCCGCGGTGAAGAAAAGTCTGTCAACCAGATCCGTTATCCGTTATCTGTTACGCTTGAGAAAATAAATGGTATTGTTATAGCAGTCGCTCAGTCTGTGTTTCACATTGTCGTTTGGACCACTCACCACAGTTTCCTCTTTTCGAAGCGGAGCTTCATGCGGAGACGGCGACCGAGGACCCGACATGTGAGCGGGGTTTTGAAGTATCAGCCAACTTTAAATTCTGTGTATCGAAAAATGACGTGTTTAGATTTAAGTCTCATAATGAAACGGGGATATACATTTTTATGGAATTGTCAAACATTGTTGGGATCCATATACAGAGAATTGCCTTTGATCGCTATAGGAGCAGTGAATGGAAAGAGGCACGTGTACTGCCAACACGGGCCTCAGTAACAGTGGGAGTCAGAGACAGGAAGGGAAAGAGCGAACGCGCTTTGTGTTGTTGTGCATACGAGATCCAATCGCCACCTTTTCACACCACCGCTCTTGATTTGTTCTGTAATATACACGACACTGATTGTATTTAGTTTCACACATAAAAAAAACAAAACACATTGATTGGTTCGGTTTGCTGTATTTGGTGTCAGATTTCTATCCGTTCATTAGAGACTGATCATTTATTTTGTTTCATTTTTGTCGAACAGTGACTGTTTGAAACACGTGCGTAAAGGTATTTACATTTAATTTGTGGTGCTGTTGTAAGAAACAGCCCCGGTTTATCTGCACTGAAACTTTTATTTTCTGTGTTTCTATAAACTGAACCTGGGTCATTTCCAAAGTAAGTGGCCAGAATTTGCCATTTTACTTTTGATATATGTGGTATATATATGTATATATATATATATATATATATATATATATATACAAGCTTGGATATTTTTTCATACATTAAAATTTCAGAACTTTTCAAACTGAAGGTTCAGCAATTCCACTCAGTAATAAACATTGCAGCATCAAACTTAACTTTATGCATTTCAGTATATTTCACCAAACAGGAAGTGGTTTCCATAACGACAAGCAGCATAACTAAACATGGCCATCACAACGTTACCTGGCGACCAGCTATACTGTTTTTTTCTCCATCTCATTAACATAACATGACATTGCGGTATTTCTCAAACACAGCCTCTGAATCTGAGGAGCAAACACTAAGTATACGTTGTCTCTGGCGTCCAAAAACCTCAGGACATCAAATGTCAGTCAACATGATGCAATGATGAACGACTGGGACTTTTAGGTTGCCACAGTTTATTTTTGGTAATCAGGGGAAACCGGCACTTCTCTGCAAGTCTGACTGTCACACATCTAAATCAAGTTTGATGAAACGCCTCGCTCCACGGCTGGTGCCTGCAGAGTTTATACATGATTTGGGAATTGAAAATAAAAATTGAGGCATGACATGCAATCCTGCAGGTTTGGCATTAATAAATACCGATTACATGATTTTTGTGGAATAAATAAATGTGAGTCAGGAGGAGGAGTGAGGTGGAGAGAGAGAGAGACAGAGAGAGAGAGAGAGCGAGAGAGAGAGAGAGAGAGAGAGAGAGAGAGGAGAGAGAGAGAGAGAGAGAGAGAGAGAGAGAGAGAGAGAGAGAGAGCAAATCCTGCCACACATTGTTCTTGTTTGCACAGACAGTAGCAATTTGTTATGACTCCACTTCTGGTGACGCGAAGTCTCATGCTCACAATCCCATGCATAAGTGTGGGTATATATATATATATATATATATATATATATATATATATATACAGTATATATATATATATATATATAATATGCATGTATACCTTTATGAGTGTGTGTGTGTGTACCAGGGAGTGTGTGTTTGGGTGGGGAGTACAACATGCCAAACATCTCTGGTGTAAGTGCCGGGACAACTTTATATGGTTTGATTTGCGAGGGCCGGACCGAGCCGAGCCGACGGGCCCAGCCCCGCGTTATTCCTGCTTTCCGATTTCCCGCGACTTCAGACCTCGTTTACGTTTATTTGCGTTCAATGCCGCTCATTTGTTCTCGATTGGAAACATGTCGAACAGAAAAAAGTGACCCGGATTCTTGGGGGACCACTGATGTATTAACAAGAACAAGCAATGCAAATCTGTTTTGTGAGTTTCCGTGCCAAACGCCTGAGACCTGCCGCTCGCCAAAGGGACCAAACATTTCTTTCTTTTCTTTTTTTTTTTTTTTCCCTCGGCTGAAACAGTGACAGCTGCAGGCCAGGATGGCATGGACCTTGTGGTTTCAGTGGCACCAAAAGTTGCATTTGATTGGCGCCTGGCTGCGGGACCGCAACCCCAGTGTGAGTCAGCGGCACAGGACGCGAATGTGCACACTTGTCCGAGCTGCCATGGCGATGGAGATCGAATTAACGGCGGGTGTGTGTTTGTCTCGCGAACATCATTCTTTTGGAAATGCACCGATTGAATATGAGTGATGAGGCGATGGAAGGAAAACTAATGTGGCTTAAATTGTCACTAAACTGTCGTCTCGCTCACCTGAGAGTCGCGCTCCCACGGCGACGTGGAAAATGTAAAGCGCTAGCACACGCACTGCGAATTAGGAATGAGCTCGGTCAACAAATGACTCCATCTTGGCAGATTATCCTCCACGCTGTCCAAGCGAAGGTGCTACATAAGAGGTGCTGCTTGCATAACGAATCCGCCAATCGCTCAAAACATGAGCGTGTTCGCGGAGGCGGGCGCTGACAAAGGTAACAACTGTGACATCACTCCCAACTGCATTTGTCTTCATTGGGCCTTTCATGGAAAAAGGGTTCAGATCGCCTGGCGTCGCCCACACCAGAGTCAGTTCGAGCACATTCGGTGCCCGAAGAAGACGACGGAGGAAAACGAACGCAGCATGTCGACCTGTTTTTCCTGTGCGTCAGTCGCTCGCGCCGTGTCAGCGAAAAACACAAACATGACGGAACGCATGGTTGTTGCGTAAATAGCAAAATGGCGCCACGAGTGGTTTCGTCCCAACATAAACACAGACAAGTCTCAGACTAATAGGGCTCGTGCTCTCACACACACACACACACACACACACACACACACACACACACACACACACACTCGCAAGCAAATAAGTAAACAAACCGCTGGCATCGCCGCTACTGAGCTGGTGTTTCCACAATCCTGCTGAGTCATTCTGTCAAAAATCTGACAGAGCAGCTCGGTTCAGAAAGAAACCATTGTCGGACGAGTACCGCTACAATGGGAGATGCTATCACACACAGAGTGGACTGTACATCCAGAACTACAGCTTCCTCATCACACACCGATGCACATGACCCCTGGCTATTCTCCGTGACCTATTGTCCACACAGATGAGACTGAAGTGCACTTGCATTGTCTTCCTGTATCCATTCTTCACTGCGACCTCCAGACTCTGTGGTCAATGGCACCAATCTGAGAGTTGACGGCCAAAAACAAGGTTCCATGAGACACTCTCTTGGCCAGAATGCTGACTCATTAAACGATGCTGAGGGATGCAGTGATGCACGAAACACGTGGGTGTTTTTTTTTGGTTTTTGGGTAGAATTTTCGAATTTTGCTGAACCACGTCGGCTGCATTTGTAAAATCGTTCAAGCCCATTGGCCCATTTGGAGCACAAGGCTCATTGTGAGAAATCAGGGGTGTCAAACTCAGCATTACAGTTCCCCTCAATACTAGGGTTGGGACAATTGTGACTGTGAGAGGCTCTTAACATACCTGGTTCTATCATATATAACAGCATAGACTGTTCTATTCTATTTCTATTCTATTCTAAGATCGTGAGCCTTATAAGCTCTTGCGGGGCCGGAATTTGCCCGCTGGCCTCGAGTTTGACACATGTGGTTTAGATCAATAGCTCAATTTATTATAAAATAAATGATTTTGTTGTTATTTTTTATTAACATTTGTTAACGCTTGAAAACAATGTTTACAAGGTTTTACCGTAAATATGTGCAGGAACATTGTTGGCAAAGGTCAAGATTTCTAATAGGGGCCCCATGCAATCCTCAACAATTTTAGCCTCTCAGGTGATTTGTTTTTTACTTTCTGCCCAGATGCAAATGAGTTAATTATCCCAGCCTCCGTAATATTTTTAAATGACTGAATGTGTTTATCTTGCTGATGGATTTATGGATGCAGAGATCCCCAACAGCCTGGCCCTGGACCGGCACCAGGCCATGGGTTGGGTTGAACCAGGTTGTGAAAACCCAGTCTGATGCAAGCGGATGGATGTACTGTGATTTATAACCTATGCCACAGTAAATGGGAACACGATTGACAAAATGAACATCGTACTGTATTAGAATAAATGTACCTTCAAGTTCGGACTGAAGAGCTGGGTAATCAGCATAACTTTCTCATACATCTCTGTTTCCAAATGTGGGGTCTAAGTCCACTCTCCTGAGTCAGAGATGTGTGTAGATTGAATGACCCAGGTTAATAAGTAATTACATTAATGTTAGTGCAATTAACTTGACAATGGGGAATTGGTAATTGAGGCCAACTGCAGAATATCCCTGGAACTGTGTGATATATATGCTGACTAACTGTACAGGCTGTTTTTACAGACTCTTCCTGTGTTATTGAATGTGCAAATTGAAATTGTGACACGGAGTGACAAAAGCATGAGTGCACACTTTTCTCTTTATAAAATCAAACAGTGCACCGTCATGTATTCCCAACACTGGTAGAGTTACAGCCTCGTAGCTGAGCCTCCACTCACTGTTGATGCCTGCCATCGATCACAGGGGAGTCCAACCCTGGATGTGGGTCCGCACCTTCCTGCAAGTGCCGTTGTTGCACCACGCCAGTAATCATCAACTCAAGTCAGCGAATATCCTCTATTAACAGCTCCATTATATCTTTACCTCCATCTCAGTTTTCCCCTCACTCTCTGGAATCACGGTTTCACTGCAGCACTAAATCATTCCCGTATTGGGTGATCTGCATTGTTTGGAAAGGGTCGTAAATCTGGAGCCGATGATGGGAAGTGTGTATAGGGATTTAATTGGCCCATAGTCTGCTACACAAAGATCAACTACTTTCACTGAACAGAATTACAAGGTGCTATTTTCACCCAGAAATGTGTCTTATGCTCGCAAGCAATCTCCAATGGAATGTAAATAAAACAAATGCTCAGGATTTACAATGTGTTGGATAAGTCGGACTTGTTTGTGTTAATATCTCTGTGTGAATGTGTGAGGCTGTTCCCCACATGTGCGAGCGTGCACACCTCTGATCCGCGAATGGAAGCGTTTACATTTTATCGCCTGCTCGCTTTGACGGCCTGGTAATTTCTAAGAAAATAACTGACCAATTGCTGATAATTGGTGGAGGTGGTGGCCATGTTGGGTGAAGGGTCAAGGGTCAGCAGCGACGGGTTGCCAGCCAGCTGTGGACGGGTCAACTGGGATTAAGTTTGAGGGACGGTCAGAAACAGCAATACAAGTTCAGACGGTTGTTGTTTAAATGGGTTTGATTAGTTCGTTTGATCCGCATCATGTGTTCTGGGTCCACATAGTGTGGAAGTACATGAAACACTGGGGTTTGAGTGTAAAACAGTGAATCAATGTGCTGTAAATTAAAACTAATTTCACTTTAAACCATGGTGCTACCAAACATTTCGATAGTTTTCCACTTTAATGGAGGACTGGGCTTAACTCAGAGTGCTGTGGGTTTTTACTCAAGTTATATAGAATTAAATGATTAGTCTCAGAACACTGCACCATGCTATATTCCCCCACTTTGGACCACAGGCTGTTTATGATTGGCGCTTTTGAAATATTACATATTTTGGGACAATTAACCAGAATAGGTGCCGCGTTTGCCAGATGACTAATGGTTTCCACAGTAGGACAATTTTCACAGCAAATTAGAGAGCAGTAATGTGAGCTGCACTTGGCTGAGTGGACTCCTTGAACAACTGAAGGGGACAAAACAGTCAATGTGACAACAAAACCTCCCTGGAAAAGACATAGGCTGCCTGCCTGCCTGCCCGCCCCCCCCCCCCCTCTCTCTCTCCCCATTACTGTTTGAACGTCGGCCACTTCTGACCAGCATGTGGTCAAACAGACTAATTCCATGCTAAGCAACACTGTAATCAGTGTTTCCACCGATGCAGTTCTAGAGATGAGTGTGAAGAGGACTCTGAGTGTCGGAGAGTCGACGTGTGGAATTGGAAGGGGGGCGGCCGCATTATGGTATCCTCCTATCATGGGAATCCCAAAAATGGAATCAGAATCCCTCATAATCATTCGGGGAGCCCTGCTTTACATAAGAAAGCATGAGTTCTCTTCTTTGCCATGTGAGTGTCAGTCATGTCTGACCACTGAGTCTGTGAGGCCAGGCCCACAGCGAGCTGCAGAGGGTAATCAGTGCTTTGATTTTCCTCTGGCGGGTTGGAGCGTAATCAGAGACTGTGGCTCCACACTGCGGTCGCTTCTCTGTCTCCTGCTGACCGCCCTGTGACAACTAAATACCCAGGTCCGTGTATTCCCATTAGGCTCTCTCTGATTGGCTGGCTTAGTGTGGTTAGGCTGCTTAATGCTACATCGTGTCTGGGTGGCTGTCACAATTCACTGTCATGTGGCCCAGCAGTGTAGGCAATAGAACAATTACAAAAAAATACCAACACAGGCCCAAAGTGCTTCATTGATTTTGATTTTAAAGGTGCAGTGTGTAAGGTTTGGTGACATCACAGTTTCACCCTTCTGAGCATGCAGGGGAACCGATGATCTATGGTCATCAAAACTCAAAGAATGTTCAGTATGTCCACTCTGGGCATCTGTAAAATCATGGCGGCGCCAATAGAGCGGACCCGCTCCTCAAATAATATGAGAAATATATGTAAATGGGCTCATTGGACTGGGTTATGGAAAAGAAATAAAACTATGAGGTGATTCTAAATGCATGAAAATGTCAGTATATGATTGTTTTGTTTTAATTTTAGAAGTGACAAGAATGACACAAATCTTACACACTGGACGTTTAAGGTAAAGTGGCCAATAACCTTTAAAGTACTACAGTAAGCCTAACAGCCCATTTTTCACAAACATCTTTAATCAACTAGTAACATTAAAGGCAGTGAAATAATTGATGTAAGGCTTCTCAGTCCAAGTCCAACCGATCCAAGTCATGGACTGGACTTCACAGAGTTGGATAAAGTTAACTCACCCAATTCACAAAACTCAATCAAGTTGCTAATATACACTTTGTACTTTGTTTGACCGAAATAATCACTTTGATCTGCTTTTAGTTTTCAGTAATTATTACACTCAAGTGATTTTCTAAATGTTCCAGATGTTCCCAGAATGCGTTTTCATCTCCCTTCACACACAGATGTACAAATACTGTGGCACTTATTGCCGTGTTTTCTGATTCATATACACAGACACTGTTCCTCCAACATCAACAATAACAGATTTAGCGCCATTCAGTGAATGGCAATTTTTATATTTGATGGTATCAACAGGAATAATAAAAAAATATATGTATAAAATCAAACGAACATCAGAACCAGTTAGGCAAGCATTTCTGACTTGGATAGGAGGTATTTGCATGGGCAATATTTCGCATATTTCCCTAAACGAACCTTGTATTAGTTAGCAACATTTTCTCAAATTTAGAACATTCTGGTTACAGCTTTGAACCGCAGTAAAACACATACTGGGGTGAGGTTAATTAGAGATTGAATATAGAAGCCCCAACCCCCAGCTGTAGTTTCTGAAATGGATTAATCCACCGAGGCATGCTTGTGTATTGTTTAGCGAGCAAAGCATGGATAAGTCAACATTCGTCAGATGAATGAGTCGTCAACTCAGGGATTGATGTTGATATAAATATAAAGGAGCAGTGGCAAAATGGAATCTGTAATTACAAGTATTCTTGTCATGTACAGGACTATACTACTTTTGAATCCCGTTGAACATTGTGTATAATGCCATAAAGGCATTCTATTCTATTCTATTCTATAAACTTGTAGGTAAGACATGCAAGAAGACTGTCCCAGATAATGTGAGAAAGTGTCCCCTACTCTTACTTGTGTTGGTCCCACAGAGTGTATATAAATATGGAGTAAGCGTCTATGACGGCACCCATAGGTATTTGCAGAGTGCTTGGGTGTAACACAAGAGGCCACGCCTTTAATTAAGCACAGTTTTAAACTCTGATAGAATAAAGATAAGCGAACAGAAATTCACCACTGAACATTTTTACTGATTCAGACCAAAGCCGTAGTTTGTACCAGGCTTTAAACATGTTCACTTCACCTCTAAAATGTGGCCATTCTAACATGGGAGTCTATGGGGATTGACTCTTGGAGCCAGCCTCAAGTGGCCACATTGTGAACTGCAACATTCTTCCATTTCTGTATTGGACTCATCCTTCAACCCCGGAGGTTGCAGCGTGGTTGGTCCTCAGAGCTCGCAGTGTGCTAAATCATCCAATGGTCACAACATGATCAAAAGACTATAAAACAAATCATCCAATCTTTTTTCATTTCATCAAATTACAGTCAGTCTGCTGACTGATGAAGGAACAAGAGGCAGATAGCCAACAGCTGAGTCTACAGTCGGCCTGACGACAGGCTGCTGCTGACAGCACATGTAGCCGTTCCCACATTGCTACACGAGGTCTGGTCAAATTTGATGTCGCGGAGTCAATATCAATGATGCTCTGATGCATTTGGTGGAAAACTGTCTGCGAAAGGCCGCAAATGTTAGACCACAGTTTACATAAAAATTACAGTATAGGCTCATGCTGTCCATGTTTAGCCCCATCCACCCTTCATCTCCAAGCTGCTCGAGTCCAAGTCCCGAGAAGAGACCCAGCCCACACAAGGCAGCATCTTGGCACTTCTCAGTCCGGGTGCCTCGACGACTGAGTAGCTCCCAGACATTTGGCCGCTGTGGCTCCGACTCTTCCAGGTTCATGTCAGGATCCGGTAAAAGGAACAAAACTACCCCACCCTCTGTCTCACAGACAGAAAAGAGTGTCTTGTGTTCCTGGGAGTGCAAAGGAAGGAGGGAATAGATGGAGTTACTCCCGTGCTACACACCATGCCTGCTGGCCCTCGTGCCGTTGATGTAAACGCTCGATAGTGGTTTAGTCTTGCTGGTTAGTCATGGCCTGACTCACCTTGCTGACAGGGAAACCATGAAGCAGTTTGACCACTGCTCTTGTTGGGTTGTCTGGCAGCGCCTTTGCCCCGTGAAGGTTGCAAAGTCACGGCTTCTGACATGTCTGCCCAACTCTAAATTGGTCTCAGTGCTCCACTGTGATTCCACCAAGCTGGGAAAACATCAATTCAACGTATTTCTTGAATTATACCATGACAAGTCTGTAGCTATTAGCGCTGCGGATGAGTTGTGAGTCATATGTCCTATAGAGTAGCCAAAGGCTACGACAGTATCCATGGCTTTGTTATGAACATGGCCAACATTTACCATAGTCGGCTTTTAATGTTGTAATATTTGAAGGCATTGGAAAGAACAATAATCTTTGAGGTTACAGGAGGATGACATGTTGTTGTTAGCAGTGCCAGCGCGGCCTAACATGCACGGCAGAGAAATTGTGGAGGAAAGATTCTCATATTCTACTGATCCACTTTCCCCACAGTGGTGCACCTCCATTACTCACCACTCCTCAAAATCCATTTCCCCCTTTAAGGAAAATCCAATGTGTCCAATTACTGACTCTCCAATTACTGTTTTCTCTGTTTGGTGTGTCAACAGTTCGACTCGTTCTCTGGGCTGCTGTGACTCGCAGCTCCACAGTAACACTTATTCCATCTCCCTGCTCTGATTCATGTTGCACTGTCATTAATTTCACATTCGCATGTTCATGACTAAATAAACGGGTGCAGAGCAAATTATTTGAGATTTCTTTCAGCTGCCATTTAAATAAGCTGTATGAAACATACATTGTCAAAATATAAAGGGACTAAAGTAAGGTTTCTATAACTGCTACATACAATTCTAACATGAATAACAATTCACTCACCAATCAAGCTGAAAGGATGAATTTAGATCTCACTATAGACACACTTCAAGGGAATCATTGGGCCTAAGTATGACCAACTCTAATGGACAGAATGTATGTAGAAGTGGAGGCCATATGACCCCTTTCAGTTTGTTTGCATTGGACCTTTTTCCTGGATGACTCGTTGAGTCACTGACTAAAATACTCAGTAAGATCGGTGGCACATGGCAAACTGGCGCTACGTTGAGCTGTGAACTTTTATAAATTGTTATAAACTGTAAAAATACCACAGCATAACATTGATTCATAAATTGACGCAGACGAGCCCAAGTCTAAATTTGGTTTCTGTGAGTTATCCACAGATTTGAGCTCATAATTCCTCCCTTACAGATGCTAATATAAAATATCCAAAAACAAAGACCCATCGAAATACACAACAAGGTCAAATCTCTGCATGTACATTTCGAACTATTTACAGTCAAATAACACAACATCAACACAACATATAAATCAAAAAGTGCATAAACAAAAAGAAAAAGCAGCATCCCGGTAACAGTTGTGTCTTTAGTGAAGATTGACATTCAAATAAAACCAAGTGCCTCGGCTGTGAGGGGTTGATCCTGTCTCTCCTTTCTGTGATGAATGATCTGCCCTGTTTTGGAGAAGACTCTCTCTGAGGGGACGGATGTTGCTACAATACACACTCTACACTCTGCCTTTGTCCTATCAAGCAAGTTAAAATTTTACTTTTACTTTTAATAAATTTTACTTACCCTCTCGAGTGCATTGCACCGCTGTGTGTGTGTGTGTGTGTGTGTGTGTGTGTGTAACTCCTCCCCCTGCGGTGCGACGCCACAATTCAGAAAGGAAAAAAAAAATTACATCTAAAGCATATTTATTCATAGCCACTACCGGGGTTTGAATCCGGAATCCCAGAGATGAAGTCCGCAATTGTATCCACTGAACTACAAATGCACTGTGACTAACTGCAATAAACGAGCCGGCTCTTAGAGTCGGTTCGTTCGCGACCGACACATCACTAAAATACACCATACACATCCTTATACACCCAAATACCCTTGACTGGTCACCATTTTACAATGCTATCAAATTACAGTTATTTAACACATGTTCTAGTAGACACATTTCACCTGTTCACTGAAACTAACCTCTGGTCTATTTTTTTTCCTTTCTCTTGCTCCTCTTCCCAAAAAACATCACACTCTTTTGTATGTGTGCAGATTCAACTTTCCATCAACTCTGTGGTGCTGCCTCCAATATAAGAATCTGGCTTGTTCTCTTGGTATAAGTTACTCAGAGATGTCAGAGAGGCGAAACACTGTTTATGCGTATGATGACGTTTTCATATCAAGTCCCACAATTTGAACTGCGAACATTTTGGATGACTGTACAGCACGTGACGATTGTGTCTTTATGAGTAACCTTTTTATGATTTTCGGCTCTGGGGGTTTAGACTTACTGGTAGATGTGTTTTTGCAGCTTAGTTTGCTCAATCTAAGTATTTCCTCCATTATCCCAGGCGCTTTCATATTCATTGTTCTGTTTATATAGCACATCCTTCACCCACTCATACTTTCTTGGCTTCTATT
>JAFBJT010109178.1:16601-44131 GCA_016785325.1 Chascanopsetta lugubris
CCCTCTGGTGATGGGACACTTCAACGCAGCCTCCAGCGTGGGCTTCATCCTGGGCCCGGTGGTGGGCGGCTACCTCACGGAGCGCGAGGGAGGCTTCTACACGTCCTCCTTCGCCTGTGCGGCCATCTTCCTCCTCAACGCAGGTGAGGTCGGCGAACGCGCCGACGCGCCCACCGTCGGATTAGGAAATTCCGATTGTTTGTCCGACGGCGTGTGGTTGTCGCTCCAGGGCTGGTGTGGATGCTGCCGTGGTCGGAGACGCTGGTCCAGCGCAGCACCAACTACAGCAACGACCCCAGTAAACGTTGCCACGACGACCACTGTCGGACCTCGGCGCAGAACGGCAACGGCCACCACGCGGCGCCGGGGGGAGACGCCCGCACCTGCTCCAAAGCGGCGGGGGCCCCCTGCTGGGAGGCGTCCCTGCTGCAGCCGGCCTGGAAACAGCTGTCGTCGGTGGGCTCCCGGATCAAGATGGTGGCCTCCTCCGACATGTGGGACCTCTTCCTGGTGCGCCTCCTGATGGGCATCGCCATCATGCTGTACTACAGCAACTTCTCGCTGGCCATGGAGGAGCGCTTCGCCCTCCGGCCCAAGATGACGGGCTACCTCATCAGCTACAGCAGCACCCTGGGGGCCCTGGCCGGCTTCCTGGTGGGGCCCGTCACCCATCTCTACGGCAACAAAATGGCCCGGCTGCTGCTCCACTCCACGGTGCTCACCTGCTCGCTCATCTTCCTGTACGCCGCCGCGCCCAACGTGTGGCAGGTGGGCCTCTCCTCCACCTTCTTCGCCATCTCCACCTGCATCGGGCGGACGTGCATCACCGACCTGGAGCTGCAGCGCGGGGGCGTCCGGGCCAGCGGGACGCTGATCGGCGCCGGCCAGTCGGTCACGGCCGTGGCCCGCGTCCTGGCGCCCCTCCTCTCCGGGCTGGCCCAGGAGTTCAGCCCCTGCGGCCCCCCCGCCCTGGGGGTGGTGCTGGCTCTGGTGGCCGTGGGCGTCCTGCAAGCCAGGATTCCCACGTGGGACGGGAGAGGGGCGAGGGCGACGGACAGACTGGGCAAGTCCGACTAGCCGAATGTTCACCGTGCCACACAAACTGCACGTCCTCCAGTCAGAAGTGCTCTTATTCACGAAAGGCCAGTTTTGAGGGATCGGCGGCGGAGCCTCGCGCCCCCCCCCCCCCCCCCCCCCCCCCCCCCCCCCCCCCCGCCCCCCCCCCCCCCCCCCCCCACTCAGGCGGGATTCTGGACTGGCTTTGTCCCGGTGGGTGGAAATGACTCGACATCACCAGCAGTGGGGTCCGTCTCCTGGGAGACAGGGTCCGCAGCTCAGGAGAGCAAAGTCAGGGTTTGCAGGGTACAGCTTTAACTTTCTCTAAGATCCATCGGAATTCCAAGCAAATGATCCAGATCCACACGTCACTGTGAGAAATCAACAAAAACGTATACAAAAAAAAAGAAAAATAACACAGTGTAAACAAATAAACCAGAAGCTGCTGCTGCTGCATCATCCTGGGTCCATTTCATGGCCCTGGACCACCACCACCTCCGTGTTGTCATGGTAACCCGTCTGTCTCACAGGTGTCGCTGTCCTGCAGACAGAAACAAACAGATGGGAACACGTCATAACCTCTTTGGCGAAGGTCTTTAAGTGAAAGCTGTGGAAACGGACTTTTACACATTCTTACCTCGACGTTTTCCTCCAATGCACTGCGACATGATGCGCTTCGTCATTCCAGATTCTCGACCACTATCCAGATTCACTCATCCAATGTTTTCTAGTGACGTCATTTTTAAGGTTTTGTTCAAACTGAATTGAATCCAAACACTGGAAATGATGTAAACCCATGTTACCAAGGCACAGGTGAATCCTCTTGGTGCGGGTCATGTTCAATCAATCTGGATCAAAAGATGGCGGGTCAGTCAGTGCCAGGACAAGTGTGAATTCACCAAATACCTTTTTAGGAAACTCACCCATTTTGGCCTTGACAACGTTAAAATACGACATATGTCGAGTGTGGTTGAGAGTAACGTTCAGTCGTTGAACTAAAGACTTAATGATTATTTGCGTAGTGATACATTGAGAAAATAGTTCCAAAGGAAAAGAAGAGATGCATTTTAAAGGTATTTTTAAAGTGTTTTGGATTCAGTGTTGAAGTTGGATATTACCGCTGGAAATCCCTCATCTCAACTTTTCCCTCTCAAATGAATGTTAACATCACTCATCATTAAACCTCAAAATGTGTTTAGTTTGTGTATTCAGGGCTACTGTAAAAATATGATGGTGCAACATGGGGGCATCTTTCAAGTGGACCTTCCCCTGATGTATATACAAAGGCCTCATGATAATAAAGAAAGTCACAAGTAATACAATATGGAGATGATACATTTATAAAACGCCACCATGATTCTTTTATTTTCCATGTCTGACAAAAGAAATAAGATTAATTAAATTCAAAATACCTCACGCACTGGACCTTTAACGGCAGCTTCAAACTCTCATGCTGGGAACTTGTGATTGATTCAGAGAACAGATATGAATAAAGCTTTACAGCCTCAACATCCAGAGGCAAAACAACCTTGTTGCCTGCAGGTGGAACCAGAGAGCAGGTGCCCCCAGCAGCTGTTTTGATGTCTGTTAGAGTGAGCTCCAGTGTTTTAATAGCTCTGTGATGAAGCGCCGCAGCCTCTAGGGGGCAGAAATGAGGATAATGAGAAGGCTCTGGGCTCTGTCCCCAATGGTGGAACTGGGATGAAAGTGGGCTAATGACAGAGAGTGTGTGTGTGTGTGTGTGTGCGTTTTTGTGTGTGTGTGTGTGTGTGTGTGTTCCTGGCCCTATTATGGAGAACAGTGTTGTAGAAACTACCTGATAAAACTCTCCACCCTCCTGGTCTCCGTTGTCTCTGTGTCCCGCAGCCCGAGGTGGATTTCTTCGGCCGAGCCGTGGCCCCCAAACCCCAGAGAGCGGCGGCGTCCTCGGACCCCTCAGGTACAGTTGCACACTCCGACCGTGGCGTTAGTCAAGCTCTGTTTATCCCAAACCCTCTGAGAGCACGCGCTGCTGGGGGAAAAGGCCTCGGGCCACATGAGGTCCAAACATACCAGAGGTGAGACAGGATGTGTGTTGTGTAATAATTCTAATTTCGAGCTCCAGAGGCAGACGACAGGACAGGAGATATGAGCTGTCAGCAACACGGGGCCACCATGACGACGCTCCGATCATATTTCTATTGTCAACAAAGCAGATGTGACATGACCTCAGCTTCGGTTTGTTTATGTTTGGATGGAGTTCAACCGCTTTTTATCTTTTGTTTTAGATGATTCAACTTTTGTTTTTTTGTTGCGCTTGAATCTTGGTTTCGTATCATTTCACTCTCCGGGTGTTTTACAAACAGTCTCTCATTTAGATGAACTTTATTTACATTTCTTGACCTTTTTTTAAAAATCTGTATTTATCTGTCAACGGACTTTAATATTAGCCCTCAAAATATGAATGTGTTTATTTTCTCTGACTAAGATCCATGAATTATTTCATAAGGAAAAAAACATGTACATATAAAGGTCCAATTTGTAAATCCTGGATCTGTTTCTTGATCCAGATCCACCCTATAATTCAATTATTATTCAATCATCAAAGTCCAATAAATCCTGTAAATTGAAGTCATAGGATCAAACAACCAGCTACAGATGAAAATACAATCAGCTCAGCTAAAGATAATATCAGATAATATCAGTTATCGAGGTTGAACCAGGGGCCTTGTGCCATGGGAAGCACTAAAAATTATAATTCTCTTTGTTAGCGTTTGTTCCGATGTCTCACCGTGGGATACGCCCCCTCGAGCATTAGCCCAATCCCTTGTCTTATTAAGATTAAGATGCCTTTATTATTCAACCAGCCCTGATTGGCTGGCAGTCGTGGCGTCTACTTCCGAACTCTGCACCTTAAATACTCACCACGCGGTTTCACTTGTCACTCAAAACTCCTCCTCTCACTTCCGAACGATACGTCTCTGACTGTTTCCGCTCCACCAGTTAGCTAACCGCACATCGCGGGACGCTAGCTGGACCACCGCCACCATAGGCATTTTTTTACTCCCAGTGGCTAACGCGTTACCGCGCTACAAGAAGTAAGCTAACGCCACGGGAGCTGGCAGCCGGCTCACCATTGAACCCGCCGCTGAAAAATAGCTGACTGGGCTATTGTTTTTAAAAGGTCATCCCTTTAGCACACCAGCTACATTGAGCTAGCTGCAAAGCCGCTGTGCAGCGCGCCTCCACTCGTCTGTGCTCTGGCCACAACACAATTGCGAGCAAAGCCTCTGCCAGAAAGTCGCCCGCCAAAAAAGGGAAGCACTAAAAATAGTGGTTTTCAGCTGAATTTTATTATTGACTCAGTCTCCTGCGACAACGCGTTTGTATTCAGTCTTTTCAAAACGGACTTTTGGCTTTCCTACACGGCTTCTGAGATGCCAACAAAGAGCGCAGTGTTCCTCTGCAGGGCTCTAATCGAGGCCTGGATCCATTTCAGGCTTAAATTTGGAAACTCCTCTGTTCAGTGTGGAAGGAAACAATTATAGACCTTTGAATCTTTGAAGTCGAATCTCCATCCCAAGTTGTTTTATTTAGACGCGGATCAGTTCCAACCTGTGATTCAAGCTCCTGAGCGCTTTAGCGCGGTCGCTGACGCAGGTCTGGTTTCAGAGATTAAAAGCCGATCCATTAAAAACCCAATGACCCTCCTGAAAACAGTGCATCCAGGAAATTGATCAGTGGGGGGGGGGGGGGGGGGGGTAATCAGGGCGGAAATGTTTTTTTTTTAGGTCAGGGCAGGAACGTCAGTCACAGCTCTAAATCTGTGCCCTGATCCCCCTGATGGACACCTGCGTGTCCGCGTGGGAGCAGATGATGTGTGTCATTGTCTGAGATTCTCTGGGATGAATGATGAACGGTCGGCCTGTGTTTATTTATAGCGCTTCATCAGGTCCTTTGATCCTCAAAGCACTTTACTGTTGTACAGTGTACATTCACACACACACACACACACACACACACACACACACACATTCATACTGTGCATCTACCTGCAGCAGTTTGTATCTATGAGTACGTGAGACAATGTGGGGTTCGGTGTCTTGCCCGTGGAAACCTCAACATGCGGAGTGTTGGGGGGGTGGGGGGGTGGGAATCAAACCCTTGACCCTTTAGTCGGAGAACAGCTCCTCTTAACCTCTCAGCCACAGCTGAGAACAAGTTGTTGTGAAAGAATGAAATGTAATTTGCCGTGGGTGGAACTGAAGCATTAAAGGTGCAGTGTGTACGTTTTGGCACCGCACGTCGCATGTTGTGTCCTTCACCTCAGCCTTCCCCTTTCGCGCATTGAGGGGAACCTATGGCAGCCCTCAGTTGCCAATAAACCTCAGAAGATGTCCATAGAGAGGACCCGCTCGTGATGTGAGCCCACATTAAAGGGTTGGTTTTTGGGGTAATGCGAAAAGAACGTTCAGGTGATTATGCATTTGTAAAAAATGAAAAAAGATCGACCCAAATCGAACGCACTGCCCCTTTAAATGCAAGAGTTGTGCATATATCAGATCATATTTCTTAACATCTGAGGAAATTGTGTCTTTCTGAAGATTTCAACATATGTGTTGTGTTGCAACTGAACTACTTCCTGTTACCTTTCAGTCCACGGTTGTGATTGGCAGGACGGTTTGCCCTTCGTCCAACTGTTGATTCCACCCAGTCTCATCCGAGCTTCACTTGTTATCACTTGACCCTTGTTACCACAGACTCATGTGAGAACAGCCCCAAGAATCACATGCTCGTCTCTCTACTTTGAATCAACCCACTTTTGTCTCTTTGTTTTTCCTTTTTTTTTTTTATTGTTCTTTTATTTATTTATTTGTTTGTTTGTTTATTTGTTTATTTATTTTTACTCTCGTTCCAGGTGAGAAGTGTCCGGTCGCCGCCATGGGAACGGCGGTGGGCAACAGCGACGTGTGGTTCCGGTTCAACGAGGGCATGTCCAACGCCGTCAGACGCAATGTTTATATCAGAGAACTACTGTAACACACTAACACGGTACCTGCCATCACACACACACACACACACACACACACACGCTCACAAGCACTCGCATTCAGTGTTCTTAGACTTGTGTGTTTTCAGAATGAATCCAAAGTCCCAGTGTAAAATTCAAAACAGTCTTTATTTTGATTGACAGTGTAAAGAGCCAATAAAAACGTATTGTTGAACATTTCTCAGCAGTCCGTCAAAACAAATCTCTACAGAGCTACTCAGTGCTGTTTACACACGCACACATGCACGCACACATGCACGCACGCACAGTAATCGTCACATAAATTAACAGCATTCAGGAGTCTCCAAATAAATAAACAAGGTAATAGCAATAATATGTGAGAGAGAGAGAGAGAGAGTGAGTTAGTGCCACATGATTGTGTGTTTGTGTGTGTGTGTGTGTGTGTGTGTGTATATGTGTATGTGAGTGCATGATTCTTAAGTTTATATGCATCCGTGACTCGGTGTGTGTGTGTGTGTGTGCAAGTGTGTGACCATTAGAGGATCACACACTTGCCCTTCTCCACCCAGGGGTTGGCTCTCATCAGCTCAGGGTTCAGAAAGGGATCTTCACAAACGCAACCCTCGATCCACTTCACCAGCCTGCACCACAAACACACACATACACACACACACACCATCAACACACATCTGAACCTCTGCACTTTAACTGTGTGTGTGTGTGTGGGGTTCACACTCACTCGGTGACAGTGATGGAGGATTTCTCCCTGTTAATGGCGAGCTGATACTGAAGACTCTCCACTTCTCTCCTCATCTGTGGGACGTCCAGCTCCTCCATGATGATGATGATGTTGCTGGACACGCACACACACACACACACACACACACACACACACAGTGTCAGAAGTCTTAATATCCTCACTGTTCTCTTCACAATTGCATTGAAGTAATCCACCCTGTTTAAAGGTACAGTGCGTTGGAATCGCAAAATGAGTGTTTATAAAATTTTTAAAAAAAAACTACACGCGACACAGAACTGTCAAAACTTTATCGATCTAATTCTGCCAACACATACCTGTCTGAACGTTGCTACTACGCAACAAAACGATAACAACACAAGTGTCTTCAGACAATCACCACACACCTCTAATGGTTTAATCAGTAATAATAATTTAATTGTGTATAAGAACAGTAGATACATTTTTTGTTTTAAGGATACTTTGCATTCTATGCACCTTTCAAATGTAATAATAATAATAAGTACTCTCACTCAAACTGTACTAAAATAGTGAACTCTTACTTTTGGTGATGTCGTACGTCAGCGGATCAGAGGCTGTGATGCTAACATTCAATCCTAGTCTTAAATGAGGCTCTGTGGTTTTAATACTAGTAACATTATTATGAATCCATGATACTTCTGTGTGTAAACATCAATCAAAATGCAGGATGTTTACTCACTTGTAACAATATATTTCTACACTGTTGTATCACTCTTTTTTTTTTACTTTACTTCAACGTTTACCTTCCTGGATTTCATGCAGTCATATTAAATCAAAACAAAGCACTCTGGGGAACCAATTCTAGAGTTTCATTTGGCTGACGCTTTTAACCAAATCTACAATCATCTGAGGGTGGACGGGAGGGCGGGAATCAAACCCACAACCTCATGCGATTAAGGCACATGCTCCACCTCTGAGCTACACCCGAACAAATCACACTAAAGTGATCAAAGTTTCACATTCTCCGACACAACTGCAGCACTAAAGGGAGTCATCTCTTTGTTTTTATTGGAGAAACATTTGAACAATAACCTAAATATAACCCGGTAACACACAAAGTAGATTCTGATTTTATTGTGATTTGTTTCTTATTATTGTAAAATAATAATAATAATAATAATAATAATGAATAATAAAAGCACTGCCCCGCCCTGGTCCACACTCTACTGGAAACTGTCTCTCCCTTCTCCTCTTCATCTCCGTAATGGATCTAAGTAGGTCGGCCTCCTGGTGCTGCTCTCCTCCTCCTCCTCCTCCTCCTCCTCTTCCTCCAGCATCCATTCATTTATCCACCCATCCAGATGTTAGTGTCCCAGCATCCAGAGGTTCTATATATAACACAGGGCCTCGCCTAACACTGGAATCATCCTTCTAGATCATAATAGCAGCTTCCTGTAAATGTGTTGTGCGGTGACATCAGTCTCCATCATCCAGGATCCCTCGGGCTCCTCCTCCTTCTAACGCTCATATCCCATAATTTCATCATGTCATGGAAACATCATTCGATTCCCCCATTGTGGTTGTCGTGTCGTGATTCGGCCAAGATGGAAACACCGACACCGTGACTCCCGACCCCCCCCCCCCCCCCCCCCCCCCCCCCCCAACCCCCAACCCCCCCCCAACCCCCAACCCCCCGGACAAACGGCGGCTCTTACCGTCAGGCCTGTACCGGAGAGGGACCGCTGATCGATTCCGTGCGCGGCCGGCGGATGGAGGCGGTAGACCGGGTTAGAGAGCAGCCGACGGTGGGGCAGTGTGGAGCGGGGCGCGTCGGTGGCTGGTCCCGGTAGATGAGTGTCGGATCGAGGAGGAAGGGAAGAAGTGGAAGGAGGAAGAAGAAGGAGAGGAGGTTATGTGTGTGTGTGTGTGTGTGTGTATGTGTGTCGGCGGCGTAGGACACTCCCCTGCGCTCCTCTCTGGTGGCGCGGGGATGCGGGATGCGCAGGGCGGAGGGAGGGGGGTGAGGAGGAGGGGGGGGTGAGGACGAGGGGGGGGGGGCCTGGTTTGACAGTCAAATGTCGGGACGGGGGGGTGAGGAGGAGGAGGGGGGGGGGGTCCTGGTTTGACAGTCACGTGTCGGCGTGTTGACGTGTGCGTCAAATGTCGGGACGCACACGTATGTAAATGCGGACAACACGCAAATGCGAGCAAACTCTCCCAAAGCAATAAACGCAGGGCATTAAAAAGCGACACGTGACCGGAAGTGGGGGTCGTCTAATGATAGAATTCTCACCGCCTGTTCTGTCCCCGTCAGGATTCCGTAGAATGTGAACTCGGGTGATTTACATCCCTTACGGAGCACAAATGTATTTTTATACGTGAACCTCATATAGTGATATTCTATTGTTCTTCTATTTAACTGGCAAAAAATGTTTAACTATAAAATAGTAATTTTTAAAAATGTTCAATGTTTGCGTTGTCATATAAATGCGAAATATATTCTTTAGATTTTAAGCGCTATACATATTGTAATATATTTAACAATATGTATTGATTTATTCCTGTTCAATCTTTAGGTTCTGCACATATATATTTTAAATATGTAGTTATTAAATGTACTACATAATGACATGTGCTGTCATACTTGTATTGGAATAGATTTTCAATGTATATTATAATTAATACATTTTTATTAAACCACTGATTGTGTGTAGGTTACCATGACTACTTACCTCAAATCATTTGCATTTCTATGATCCGGAAGTGAATTTTAAATACTCGCCTGATGGTATCAAATGTAGTTTTCCATACTCTAATGTGAGCACCTAATATTGTTACAGTGGCCCATTATGGACAAAGTTAACTCTTTAATAATTGGAGGCTACTGACCATGCTTGGCAGAGAATGGTGAGTTGAGGGATATTCAGCTGTGGCCTGAATACTTCACTAACAACTCTACACACTGCACCTTTAAAAGAACGTGCTCAGCTCAAGACAAAAACAAATAGGCCACTTTGAAAAGTCAAGTTTTTCAACGTTTATTCAACTCTACATTTTCAAAAAACAACAAGTTCGATCCCATTCGCAGGTTCTTGAAAACACGTGCCCGTCCTTCCTCCAGATTCGTTGCGCCGCTCCACTGCAGCACTTCTCCGGTCGTTGACTTTATTTGCATGAGTGAAAACCTGAAAGAGACAAATGCAAATTAGAGCAGACGTTCAGTGACAAGTTCAATTTTTTTTTTTAAATTTAAATTCCCGCTGCAGCCTCAGCTTGTAAATTAAAGTTAGAATCAGGAGCTGTGCGCTCTCATATGAGGTGTCGGAAATGAATAGGTTGTCGTCACAGACCGGATCATGGATCTATGCATGAATATACAAAACGCCGACTCACTAAAACACACAGCAGGGGGGCGTCGACATCCAGTTCCTCCGTGCAGTGTTAGGAATTCACCTGAAACGGACCCAAAGATTTGAGTGACTTCATTCAAACGACAAACAGTTTTATCGCTGACTAAGTGTGGGAGCCTCAGAGTAAATGTAGAATCAGGAGCTGAGGACCAGCTCTCATAGTAGGTGTCAGAAAATTATTTGATGAGTCATCATCGGCTTTCAAAACAATACAAATGCAACAGTATTGTACCAACTCACCCGCTCCACAGTGATGGTGGTGACCAGCTCATTCTTCTCCTCGTTCTGATCCGTTCAAAAAAAGGTTAAAAAAATAAAATTAGACAAAAGTGACCATGAGGTGAAAATTGTGCCGGTGTTGAAAGTAAAACAGTTCGCCTCAGAATAAGTTTAGAATCAGTACCTGGAGTCCAGGTTTCATAGTAGGTGTCAGAAAAGTTCATTTGAGTTCATCGTCACCGGCGGACAGTTTTTCTCTTCAACCAACTCACAGACTCACCTCATCAAACCCACGACGAGGTCCAGCTGCGCCGCCGCACGGCGCCCGAGGTCCAGCTGCGCCGCCGCACGGCGTCCGAGGTCCAGCTGCGCCACCGCACGGCGTCCGAGGTCCAGCTGCGCCACCGCACGGCGTCCGACGTCCAGCTGCGCCGCCGCACGGCGTCCGAGGTGCAGCTCGCTCGTCTTCACTTCATCTTCCTGCCGTCGTCCGCTTCGGCTTCACCTGCGCTCGGGAGGAAATTCGGGATTATTGAGGCGTTTGGATCAGAGAGGACGGAAGCTCAAGTACCGCCGGCTGCCGTTGGTATTAAAGGTGCACTGTTATGACCGGGTGTCCCACAGGGATCCGCTGCGTGATCACTTCGTCTTGTGTGTAGTTGCGCGTGATCTCGATCACAGCTGCGGCTCATCCACACCATCAAGGCTCAAGGTACCAATCATCATCATGGCACTCATTTATCAGTACAGCACAGTTTATTTCCTAAATGTTGTTTTTATTTCACCTTTATTTAAGACTGTGCTTGGACCACATTTCCCCTTTAAACCTGATCCATTCATTTGAACTTTGCAGAGTAGAAGCCTTAACCCTCACTAGTTTCTTGAAAACAAAGTATTGTGTATGTACTTTACTTCAGTCCTTTTAAGTTGGACGAAAAACACTTTAAATCAATTTGTTGTAAAGTACAACACGAATTGAATCTGCCTTCCCTCGTGGTAAATTGTTCTGACGTAATCATTACTTCTTTTTTATAACTAACGTATTCGCTTCAAATAGTTTACTTCGCAGTAGTATTGTGCAGTAATAGTAATAAGAGTATAATATATATATATTGTTACGTTCATATTTATTAACTTTCCCAGGCGCTAGTGTCGAGGCAGCGGCCATGTGCTGCAATACAGAGCCAACATGGCGGCGTAAGTTCCAGCACGTTGACCGTTTTAACCCTCACCTCTTCAAATGAAACGGTTCTCCTCTTGAAGACACCGTGGGAACATGCGTCGACAGAAAAGCTGCGTCTTCCATCTCTTCTTTGTTCAACAGGGTTCGAGTAAACTGCTCAGACTTCGCAGAGACTTCCTCCTCCTCTGAAAGCTGTGGGGGGAAAGAACGTTTCACTCCCGGCGAGGACTATTTCCGGCTCCGGGTAAGCGCAAAGTCCCGCCCACTTTCGGCGAGTGTACTTTCTTATTGGTGGAGAGTTGATGGGAGACTTCCTGGCAACGTTTTTTAATCATAGAAAATCATTTCTTGGTTTAAAAAAAAAAACGTTTTTGTGGTTGTATTTTTTTGTCCAGAAGTTACACATGATTCTACTTTTTTGAGAGATTTTCTTCAGTTAAAATAAATTATGATAAATTTACCAAACGGATTGACACGTATCAAAAACACGCGAGTATTTCAATAATATGAATACAATGGCATTGATAATGATCCTGTACTTGGAAAAACAATTAGACAAATGGCATATTTTACTGGAAATATTTTAATGTAATTTTATCATATATACAACACCAGACAGCTACAAGTTCCTCTCAACTGCTAATGGGAACTGTCGTTTCTGTGGCCTATTCTGATAATAACAATAATAATAATAATACCTATTGTTATTCCTGTTCTTATTACCATACGTTTGCACATCATGTGTATTTGACGTTTTATTAACTTACCTCCATTGTCACGTATTTAGCCTGATGCTGATTGAAAACACAAGTCTGGGTCAAATAGTCAATTGAATCATGAAATGTATATTTATGTGTAATTTTAGGTATAAAAATGGCTGATGACATCATTTTTACATCACTCAATAACACATGAGCCTGTTTAACATCAAATTTAAGAAATCACCCTCTGCTTGTGTGATACAACTTTGTCATCAGATCATTTGACAGTGATGAAAGAGGGGCAGTGAAAACAAATGAACAGTTGTAAATGCTTGATGTAAACACGCAATAATACTAGTTTTCACCTGTATTCCCCCCTGCTATGAAGAATAAAGTAGACTAATACACATGTGAACAGCAAAACACATTCAGCAGTAAACGAGTGGAGAGAAGAAACATCCGTAGTTTTCACACATCCAGTGATGAGACACAAAAGGAGGCTCCGTTAATCCGGCTCATGGTTTAATTTACACATTTATTCTGATCACAGCTGTACAGGAATGCTTCATCATCATCATCGTCATCGTCATCATCATCACAGCAGAAACACAACCTAAACCCAACCATGTCACAACAGTCGTCACAACACATCCAGAACTCAACCAGAAATGTACAGGCTCAATCCGCTCACCTCGATTCACTGTCTATAGAATTAACCATCATTTAATTGTCATTTTGTCATATTATTATTATTATTATTATTATTATTATTATTATTATTATTGTTATTCACATAGAACCATCTCTCAAATATATCTTTGTTTTTCAAAGAGCATAAAAATACACGTAGACTCTTCATTGGGACGATCCACTGTCCGGCCTTCGCCTGGGACCACTGGAAACCGGGGAGCAGCGAACAGCAGGGGTGGGCGGGGCTTACATGGCTTCTCAATGGCGACGGGAGGACTTCAGACAGGGCGGCCGGATTCATTGATCATATTTACCGAGGGACTCACGAGTCAAACTATGAGCTACGTCACGGACAAACCAGGAGCCGAGGGCTTTGTGAGGAGAACCATCGAAATGAGGGACATTGAAATCAACTTAGAATATATGAAAGAAAAATACCAAGGCACAGAAAGATGCAGAATTAACAGAGAGAAGACAAAGGGAGATTAAAAAAAAGAAGAAGAAAAGAAAAAAGAATAAAAAAAAAAGAAAAGAGTGGGGGAGACAAGACAGGAGGTGGGCAGATTAGAGGCAGTTTCACTAACCAACACTAGAGGGAGCTCTAAATGTTCAAATATCCAGGTATATTATAAACTCTATGTATTTATGTATCTGGTTGTACTATAGAAAGCGTTGAAATATAGGATTCATTCTTTTTTTTAAAACACTGTTCACGGCAGCAGGACAAAGGGATACACCGCATGAGCTTGTATAAATGTGTGTGTGTGTTTCTTTTGTGTGTGTGTGTGTGAGTGAAGATCCTTCAGTACAATTTCAGCCAATGCAACATTCATATGTGCATGTATGTGTGTGTGTGTGTACATGTTTATGTGTGTGTTTGTATGCATGTGTGTGAGTTTTTGTGCATATGCGTATGTTTGTGCATATGTGTGTGTTTGTATGATAGTGTGTATTTATGTGTGTGTGTGTGTTTTTGTATGCATGCATGTGTTTATTTTAGTTTGTGTTTGTATACTTGTATGTTTATGTTGTATCTTGTTGTATGTGTGCTTGTGTTAATGTGTGTGTGTGTGTGTGTGTGTGTGTGTGTGTGTGTGTGTGGATTCATTTCAAAGCAAACGTCCATGGGTGCCTCAAAACATCAACAGAGCAGAACACCAGCAAGTTTACAACCAATAATAAGTGTGTGTGTGTGTGTGTGTGTGTAAATGTGTTTCCACGCAAACCAATAGAATGCATGTTTGTGTATTTGTTTGTTCGTATGTGTGTGTTTGTCTGTCTTAGCAGTGTGTGTGTGAAGAGCAGAACACCAGCAAGATTGTGTGCATGTGTGTGTGTGTGTGTGTGTGTTTCAGCCCTGATAATGTTACATGTTTTTGCATATAAATGTGTGTGTGTGCCTATCTGTATCTGTGTGTGTGTGTGTGTGCATGAACGTGTGTGTCCTAAAAACCCATGTACACACACGTATGTCATCGCTCTGATCGTTAGTACCACGACTGTACGAGTGGGAGGACAGTGACATGAGCATCAGCGGGGGCGAGGACACGCACACACACACACTCCTTTTGCTTTTTTTCTTTCCTTTTTTTCCCCGAACGACAACAACGGCAACAATAACAATAACAACAGCAACGACGGCGGCAAACATGAACGGAGACGACACACAGGAAGTGCAGCTCACCGCGACCCCCCGCTCACACAGAAGAGAAGAAGAAACAGAGGCTTCCATTCCTCTGCAACATTGCATCCAGGAGGGAGACGGGCTCCGAAAGCGGCCCGTCTGTTTCCATGTGCTTTTGAAAAACTCTCAGCTGTTTGCATCCTGTCTGTCTGCCTGTCTGTCTGTCTGTCTCTCAATCAGTTTGTGTGCTTATTCTCTGTGTCCCTGTCAGACTGAGTCAGCCGTCTCTGTCCTGGACCAGAGTCTGAAGAGTTGTTTTTTTTTTTTTTTTTTTAAAGGACCAGGGGGGGGAAAAAAAATTGTGCTTCTCGTTCCACGCTGCCACCTAGAGGCCGGGGGATGTCGGTGGCGGCAGCGGTGGCGGAGGAGGCGGTGGATGTGGTGGTGGTGGTGGTGGCGGCTCGCGGGGGCTGCAGAGGTCAGAGGTTGTGTGGGAGTGGCCTCCTCCTGCTCCTGCTCCTCCTCCTGCTCCTGCTCCTCCTTCTCGTACGGCAACGAGCAACTGCACCAGGTGAGGAGCACAACCCCCCCCCCCCCCCCCCCCCCCCCTCCCCCCCCCCCCTCCTCCCCTTCAGTTTGGACTGTACAAGGCTACATGAGAAGCGCTCACACCAGAGGGACACGCTCACACACACTCTCTCTCTCTCAAACACACACACACACACACACACACTCAGAGCACCAGCATGGAGCCATGGGAGAGCTGTCTTGGTGTAGCTACACATGGAAGAGGAGGGGCGGGGGGGGGGCAGGGGGGGGGGGGGGGGGGGGGGGGGGGGGGGGGGGGGGGGGGGGGGGGGGGGGGGGGGGGGGGAGAAGGCTCCTTGGAGATGTGGCCTGGGATCAGTCCAGCATGGCGTCCAGCTGGTCGGCCAAGTCGTCAAACATGCTGCCGATGTCGTCCAAGATGGAGACCGTGGACTTTTTGCTGGGGAGGGAGCTGGTGGGGGGGGGGGGGGGGGGGGGGGGGGGGGGAGAGACATGTTCAGCTGATAATGAGGCAGACACACTCATAGAAGAGTAGAGATGATTTCTCTTTTTACATGACAGAAATGTGATATTATGCTAATGTCATGTTACTAAACACATCATATATTAAAGGTGCAGTGTGCACGATTTCTTTGACCAGTAGGAATTTGAGTAAAGCCATACTTTGTAGAAAGGGTAATCAGCCGCCACATGCAACATCGCCATCCGATGTCACTCAATCCAACACGCTGTGCCTTTAAAGGTGCAGTGTGTGTAAGATTTGGTGACCTCTAGAGGTGAAGTTGCACGTTGTATCCATCACCTCACCCTCGACCTTCTGAACGTGCAGGAGAACAGTTGTCGTTAAAACTCAAAATATGTTTAGAACGTCCACTTTTACGACTGTAAAAACATGGCGGCCTCCATAAAGAGGCTCCTCATGCAAATACACATTAATGGGCTCATTTAAGGGTAATGGAGAAAAAATAAGACATTTATGTGATTATAAATTCATGTTTTGTAAGTGACAGAAATGACCAAAATCTTATACACTGCACCTTTAAATGTCAGAGACGTAATATTCTGATTTAAATGTCAAGTTACTAAACACACAACATATTAAAGGTTCAGTGTGCAGGATGAATTTGAATTGTTACCTGTAGAGGGGAAATGTGTGGTGAAGGTGCGACATCACCATCAGGTGTCACCAAATCCAACACACTGTGCCTTTAACGGTTTCAGTACTGGTGGAATGAGTAACCATGGCAACAGCTTCATGATTAAGGAGATATACATTACATATGGGCTTAGTTGGAGGCTCAGCCTCACACAGCGCATGTCCGCCTTAGCAACCGTTGCTACGGTGAAGGTGCCAGACAGCGGCACCAGGGGGAGCTGTGGTGAGTGTAATCCGGTTTCACTCTCACATGCCGTGCCACTGACACACGAGTGGGGAGGTTTGTGCAGCGGTGGGTGAATTTGAATTGTAGCGACTCGCTGTGATTCACTGTTTCAGGGGAGTTAAAAAAAATAAATAAATAAATAAAGGTCCTCACTTCCTCCTCGCGGTTTGAACTGAAACGGAGCCAAACGATCTGCCAACGCCCCGCAAACACTGGTGGGGCCAGAATCTGGAGCCAAAGCTTGTGATGGTGGCGTTAAAATGAGGCGTTAACGTCCCGCCCCCACGTACAAACTCCAAGCCAATCAGAATTCAGTGTCACCTGTCAGTTGCACGTTTCCACAGATTAAAAAAAGAATATATATAATGAATTGAAATCAAACATCACATTCAAACACAGTGTTTTTTAAATGAGGTGAATCCCCCCCCTAATCTGATCTATGGTGTATGCCCTGCAGCCGGCCACCAGGGGGCGGGCGATCACTTGGCTTCAGTTTTACAGTCAGGACGCCATCATGTCATTTGTGTTTTTAATACTTCTGATGTTTTCGGTGTGTGTTTTTGTTCCAGCCAAGCCTTCCAGTCTGAAGTGGAAAAACCTGCAGTTCACAGGGTGGCCACTGGAGGCTGACTCTGAGAGCCTGTCAATCCCCATAGACTCCCATGTTAAAATGGTTCACCTTCAGAGGTGAATGCAACGTGTTTCAAACGTCTCAATCAGTCACATTTGTTCCCATGAACCTTTGTCTAACGTGCTCTGCTTTATTCTGCGCATGATTAAGGGCGTGGCCTCCTCAAGCCCACCTGCCACTCTGACTGAGCAGCTGCAGGTGTGCCCCTGCTGGTCTCCCTGCCCTGAACATGCTGCTCCACCTGTTATTATGGTATGTTTTATATACTCATCATTGGATATATCTGATTTGAATGTGGATAGATTTATTTTAACTTTGCTCTAACTGAGAACATCTCCCTTCTTTGCTGTGTGATCATTTGTGCGTCGTGACGTGAGAGTGTGTACTTGCTATTTGTTTAACTTTAATCAGCATCGACCGTATTTTTCATTTCATTTCAATCTGCCGTATTTTGCAGCATCGCAGACAAAGTTAACGCCAATGGAAAATCCGTCTCATCTTCTCCCAACGATATCAAAGCTTCATACTTTTACAACTGTGACACTTGCAGAATCAATTCAGCACCACGCGCTGTGGCGTTAATATGCAGTGAGATCACACCGCCTGGATTCACACTCATTAAAGCTACAACTGTAGAAAGAGAATCAAGAAATTCCAAACTTCTAAAAGTCCAGAATTCTGTTTGGAGGCAAAATATCTTAGTTCACCGATGAAGTCCTGCTGTTTGTTATGGACACGGTTCTATATGACTGAACAAGTGACCGTGAGGCCTCTTTTCGTCCCTGTCAGGCTCCCGTAGGCGGATGAGGCGATCGGGGTGGTCTGTGGTCGGGATGTTGATTGGATCCTCTGGGAGTTGCCATGGCGATTTACCATTGTTTTGACTCTGACACCCCGACATTAAGGGCGGCGTGTAGGATGTAGTGACAGCTGGTGGTTAAGTTGCAGAGTGCTGCCAAATGCCCCCTCGCATGGCCGCCCCCCCTCTAAGCATGAACCTATGGGAGCGCTCGGTTATCAGTAAAGGTCAAAGGGTGATTTGTTTGTCCATTCTGGGCTTCTGTAAACAAACGACCAGCGGAGAGTGAACCTGTTCCTGCTGTGAATATAAAGGGCTAACGCTAAAAATGATGTAAATTCAGATCATTTTACACCAGGGGGCCACAAACTATTAAAGTTAACAAAATAAATAAAGTGTTGGTAAATGATGCTTGTTCATTAAAAAAAAGAAAAAAAGAAAACACGAAAAAAACCCAAACACTAGACATCATAGATTTCCATGAATGGGTTTTCATTCCTTTTGTGGCAAAAAGGTTCAGGGTAAATATTTCAAGCTGGATTCAAACCTGCCACCTTTTGCCCCCAAAGGTAGCTGCTATTTCATGTGGGCCACATTCCATTATATTTTGGGGGGATTTGCTTCAGGCCAGTTAAAGCTAGTTAAAGTCGTTAAAGTCTGCGTGTCGATCCTTTAAATTCACCAGGTGAGTCAGGTGACAGGAAGTCAGGTGACAGGAAGTTCTCCCCCCTGGTTTGAGTTGAATTTCATATTTCTAAATTCTGTGGTTAAAGGTGCAGTGTGTAGGATTTTTGTTCATTTTTGTCACTTCTACACGGAGGAAAAAAAGATTACAAAACAATTACATACCGACATTTTCACCAGGACTTCAATGTGTTTTTGTTCCCATTTCCCTCAAAATGAACCCATCCGTGTATATTCACATGAGGAGCGGCTCCTGCTCTCTCTACGGAGGCCGCCATCTTTTTACAGTAGCCCGGAGCGGACAAACCAACCATCTTTTGAGTTTTTCATGACGACCGATGACCCCGATCGGTTCTCTTGCAAATCTTACACGCTGCACCTTTAACAGGTGCGGTCGACTTCAGTTGTCATTAAAACTCCACAGATGTTTCGTCCGTCCACTTCTACCACCGTAAAAACATGGCGGCCCCCCGTAGAGAGGACCCGCCTCCTCATGTGAATACGCATTAACGGGGCTCATTTAAAGGCAATGGAGAAAAACATGTGGGTGATTCTAAATCCCCGAGGTCACTGTTTTAAAAATATTTTTCAGAAGTGACAAAAATGACCCAAAATCGTCCGCACTGCACCTTTAACTGCACTGAATGAAGCACTCACTCGTTCTGCGTGTCCTCCTCCTGCATCGTGTGCTCCACAGCCTGCAGAGCTGCAGCCAATGAGGCGTTGGTCTCCTCCAGCCGATGCTGCACCTCCTTCCCCTCCTCCTGTTGCTCCGCCTCCTCCTCCTCCTCCTCCGCCTCCTCCTCCCTCGCTCCCCCTCCCCCCGATGGCGTCTTATCCACCTCCCTCTGACTCTCCTCCCCCTCCTTCTCCTCCTTCTCCTCCTGCTCGGCTCTCTTCCTCTCCTCCTCCTCCTCCTCCTCTTTATGCCTCTTCAGCTCCCTCTCCCTGCTCCTCCTCCTCTTCCTCTCCTCCTCCTCCTCCCCCTCCGCCTCCTCCTCCTCCCTCCTCCTCTCCTCCTCCTCCTGCACGCCCACCAGGTCGATGGAGAGGCCGGCGATGGAGGAGCGGGGGGGCTTGACCGGGTGCGGCGACGGGGTGGAGGGGCTCTGCGCCGGGGAGGGGGACGCCAGGGGGAGTCCCGGGGAGAGGGAGGGAGCGGAGGGCGAGTCCGGAGCCGGGAGCGGGGCGGGGGAGGACAGCGGGGAGGAGGGTTGCTTGGGGGCCGGCGTGGGGCTGGTGGCGGCGGAGGTCGGGCTCATGGTGGACGCTATTGCTTTGCCCGGTTTGGGGGCGGTCGGGGGTCCGCGGGGCTTCGGAGACACGGGGGGAGGAGCTCGTTTGGGCTCTGGACGGAGAATCACAGACAGGGGGAGGAGTCAGTTTTTTTTTTTTGGAAACATACAAAGATTTGAGTGGCGCATCCGTCCGTCTGAAATCATCTCAGAAATCATCACGTTCCCGTGGCAACGTCGACCAGGATCGTTGACGCCTGGAGACACTTGATGGAACTTGAATGTTTAAACTAGCGCTGCAGCTAACCATCGTTTTCATAATCCATTCATCTGTCAATTATTTTCTCCATTCATCGATGAATCAGATATTTTTTTTTAAAGCATTCATTCCCAACGGTTTATTCATATCGAACCGTGATTTTTGTGTATCGTTACACCCCTAATGTGTGTGTGTGTGTGTGTGTGTGTGTATAGGGTTTCCCCTCGGTCCCCTAGGTCATGACATCATGTGTTGGCTCCTGTTCGCACACGATGATGATGATGATGATGATGATGATGATACCGGTTTGATGGAAGGAGAAGTCCTCAGTGAGCTCATGGTGTTTATCAACCAATGACAAGAGAGCGGTGTGTGTCCCTCTCTCTCTCTCCCTCTCTCTCCCTCTCTCTCTCTCTCTCTCTCTCTCTCTCTCTCTCTCTCTCTCTCTCTCTCACCTGGGCTCTGAGCCTTGTCAGCGTGGTCAGGTCCAGGTATGGGGACTCTGCGCGTGGGCGTCGGGGCCTCGGGCTGCGTCTTCCTCGGGGCGACGGTGGAGGGTTTGGGGGAGGCGGCGGGTTTCAGAGCCTTCCTGGCCTCCATCCACTCACAGCTCTCTGGCCCCGCCTCCGTCCGATCCGGGACCTGGGACACGGGCCGCTGCCTCAGCGACACGCCGCCATTGTGCTGAGCCTCCGCTCCGCCCTTCCTGCCGCCGTCGGCGTGAGCGCCGGCAGAGTCCGACGGCTTATTGCTTTGAAGCGCGCTCTCCGTTTGCTCGGGCGCTCTCGGCCTCCGGCGTATGGTTTCGGTGCCGCCGGCCGCCTCTGGCGCCGGCGCCTCGGAGTCCTTCGCCGGAGGTTGAGGCCTCCTCTTCCGGAGCGTGACGGTGCCGTCCGTGACCTCCGTCGCCGAGGTGACCACGGTGGAGCGGGGCCGGGGCTCCGGGCGCTGCTGGGCCGGTTGCCGCGGCGACGAGTCGGCCTGCTCGCCGGGGACACCGTCGGGCCCGCTGATTGTCCTGCGCCGGCTCAGGGCGTCGTCGTCCTCGGATCCAAGGCGTGCCTGGCGGCGGAGGACGGGCGGGCTCACCTGAGGGTCACATGACTGGTCAGCGGTCTGTTTTGTCAGAGAGCTTTACAGTTGACATTCACCCTGTCACACAAACATTCATTTGTAGCACAACGTCGGCTTCGGTGTCTTGCCCAAGGACACCTCCGCATACAGAGTGGGGGGGAGGCGGGAATCAAACCCTCGACCCTCTGGCCAGAGGACAGGCCCTCTATCCCCCTGAGCCACAGCTGCCCCACAAAGGTATTGTTGTATTGTGTATTATTATTATTATTATTATTATTATTATTATTATTATTGTTGTTGTTGTTGTTGTTGTTGTTGTTATTATTGTTATCGCTATTATTATTGTCACGTCATCTGCAATCGCTCGGGTCACGGGGTATTTCTACCAGCACAGAAAGGGTCACTGGGGGTACCAGCGTCAGGGCGGGGTCCGAGAGGGATTCGAACCGGTGACCTTTTAGCTCTCAAAGGCGACGGCTCGGGCCGGAGACGAAACGATAACAATGGAACTCTGGGTCAGTGGCACACACCTGCAGGTAGTTGGCGCTGCTGCCCAGATTTTTGGGCAGGGTCTTGGCTCCGCTCACGATGGTGGTTTCCAACATGGCGGCGAGGCTGCGCACGCTCCCCGAGGCGCCCTCCGACCTCTCCAGGCCTCCCGCCTCCTGAGCTCGCAGCGCCGCCGCCCCCAGGCTGCCGCAGTCGCTGGCCCGCCGCTCGCGGTAGGTGGGAAGCCCCAGCAGACCCTCACCCTGCCCCTCTCCCTCCCCGTCACCCCCTGTAATGGAAGAACAGGAGCGTTTAGGAGGCGTCGGGGGCCGACCTTTCCTACGGGGGCGCAGGGTGACAGACGATTGGCTGCGGTTGACCGTCACGTCGTTCGAGGCGGGGGGACGGGCGGAGCTACTGCGGCAGACGGTGGCGTATCTGGAGTCCGATTCGGAGCCGATGAGGCTGTGGGTTCTCCGCCGCTCCTCCTCCTCGTTGGGCAGCCGGAGCAGCGGCACGGCGGGGTCCGCCGCCGGCGCCGCCGTCTGGGTGGAGGGGCGTGGCCGGGCCCTGGGGGAGGCCTGGTGGGTGCGGGCGTGTGGTGGGGTTTGTGGTGGGGTTTGTGTGGGGGTTTGGGGAGGGGTCTGTGTTTGTGCGAGACCTGGGCGAGGTTTGGCCAGCGGACTGGGGGCCCCGTCCCTCTGCTTCCTGGCCTCGGCCCTCCGGGGCTCTGAGCCGCCGCCGCCGCCGCCGCCGCCGCCGCCGCCGCCGCCACCGCTCCCGGGGCTGGACGGGGGAGTGGACGGACTCTGGGGAGCCTCGGAGCCGCTCTCTCTCTTCTGCAGCTCCTTCAGCCTCCGGACGCCCAGCATGAGTTTCTTCTGGTGGCCTGAGGGGGGCAGCAGAGAGGGGGAGGCGCAGTTTTAAAAAGTTGGTATAGAGGTTATAGAGGTTGTGTATCCCATCCACGTTTTTTTGACTTGTTGTCCCATTGTTTAGTTGTACTACGAACCTTTAACCTTGTAGGACGTTAAGTTCCCCATTAGTGAGCCGCAGGGGGCGCTCTTCACCACAGGTCACACTTTTTTAAAGGCCTCGTCTTCTATTCTTACTCCATCTTATTTTATTTTGCCTATTCGTGGTTATTAGTCAGAGTCTGACTCAAAAGTGGGCGGGACGAATCCTACCGTAATTGGGGTCAGTTGGCCAATCACAAGAGACTCTCTGTGATCGAGGGGCAGGAGCTCAGAGAGGAAACAGGGGCTGGAGCAGTGGACTGTACGAGGTTTCCTGAACATCAGAGGCTCTTGACGTGTTGTCGTGTGACTTGAATTCAATTTGACATTTTAAGCACAATTTGAAATTTGAAATGAATGGAAATGTAATTCAAAGTGGACACGTCATGCAGGTGTCCTCTCGTGACCTTTGTGTTGTTGTTGTTGTTGTTGTTGTTGTTGTTGTTGTTGTTGCCGGTGGTGTCAGCGTGTCTGTGACTCACCCAGCTTCGTGATGCCGATCTCCTGCAGATCCTCCAGGCTGATGTCGGAGATGAAGTCTGTGTTTTCATAACCGTTCTGCACCAGCACCTGATAATACTGACTGAGACCCAGGTGAGTCAGCCAGTCTGCCAGGTTGGCCTGAGCACACACACACACACACACACACACACACACACACACACACACGTGCACACAACAATGTAAGAAACACAGAAATGAGTCAAAAGTGACAGACCTGCATGAGTTCATAATCCTTTGTGTAGGTGTAGCTTCTAAAACCTATGTCCCGCTGAGTGTGTGTGTGTGTGTGTGTGTGTGTGTGTCTTACAGGCTTGTGGTCGGGCAGCCAGTCGGTGGAGGGCAGCTGGCTGATCTCTGACGTTAACTTCTTACGATGTCCGGGCTTCATGACCCCGATCGCCGTCAGGTCCTTCAGCGCAAACAACGGTTAGTCCCGTCAGAGGCTCGTCGTCACGGCAACGGTCGGTGTTTTTCTTTTAAAGGTGCAGTGAGTGAGATTTGGTGACATCTAGGGGTGAGGTTGCATGTTGTGTCCATCACCTCACCCTCACCCTTCTGAACATGCAGGGGAACCTATGGTAGCCCTTTGTTGTCGTTAAAACTCAAAAGATGTTACTACTGTAAAAACATGGCGGCCCCCGTAGAGAGGACTCGCGCCTCCATGGGCTCATTTAAGGGTAATGATAAAAAAAAGAAAATCATATATTTAGGTGATTATGAACGAATCTAAATGTCAGTCTCTAATTGTTGTAAATATTTTAAGAAAAAAAAAAAAATCTAAAGCACTGCACCTTTAATGTTAAGCAATTTATGCAAACGTTTGACATTTGTGCGTGAGTTGTGTGTGATGAGCCTTTAGCTGTGGAGTCTCCCCCCCTGCTCTCAGGGGGTTTACACCACACCACTGTGTCAGCATCACTACACACACACACACACACACACACACACACACACACACACACAGTGGAAACACACACTGAAGGACAAACACAGAGTAGCGTGAGCAGCAGGGGCTGGAACACATGACCATGTGTGAACACAGATATGTAAATGAAGCAGACGTGGTCGAGGCTCAGGACTCACACCAGGTGACAGAAACAGGTGGAGGGGGTGGGGGGAGATGTCTGGAGGAACAACACCGCGAAAGCGATCAGCTCCTTTTAATGAATAGTCGAGTCGGTGTGGAACATTTGCAGTGATTGATAAACCTCCTCTCACACAGCGGAATACATGCAGCGACCGACCCAGTCAACAGTTCACCACAGCGGAATGCACCGACCCTTCCATCACTGTCAGTCTCAACGAGTGAAGTAAACACCTCACCTCATTGTCCGTGTTAAACAGCCTGTGTGAACATGACTGTGATCTCTGCGGGTCATCGTTTCTTATTTACATTGTGGCTTCGCTTTGACAGAGGAGGGACAATACTTTGTCTGTGACCACACAAAGCTAGCGGGGGTGGGGTGGAGTGGGGGGGGGGTTATTATCTTTACCACCTTTGATGTGTGACGTCATCGGCGAACGAAAAACACAATAGGTGAACGACCGTGTACGGGGGAGGGGGGCACGAGTCCACCCTAAATTCAGCATCTGACCGCATGCTGAGTCAGCGTCTGTGACGCGGCCAGCATAAAAAAAACGATGTTTCCGTGACGGTTCGTCAGTGAGCACACGCATACGCTCGCATCGGGATCTTGGGAGGAAATGGCCGACAAATGGCAACCCCTCAGCATTCCACTGAGGCAACGTGCCTTTTCCCCCCCTGACCGGCGCGCTCAGTGGAATGTGAGTGGAGGCGAGCGCAAGATGTCCTTATACGTACAGGACGGACGAGGTGGAATTCACCATTCACTGTGTAAACATGAAGTGAATAAACATGTGCACCGGTTTGGTGTGGTGACATTATGGAGCACACGCTCAGATGTTCGGAATATCCCTCAGAAACATTCTCAAGATCCAGGATGTGAGATTTAAAGGTGCAGTGTGTAAGATTTGGTGACATCTATTGGTGGAAGTTGCATGTTGTATCCATCACCTCACCCTCACCCTTCTGAGCCTGCAGGAGAAGCTGTGGTTGACTTCAGTTGTCAGTGGAGTTCGAAAGATGTTTGTCCACTCTGGGCCACTGTAAAAACATGGCGGCCCCCGTAGAGAGGACCCGCTCCTCATGTAAATATCCATTAAACGCCTCGTTTTAGGGTCACGTTAAAGCAAGTCATACATTGAGGTGATTGTACATTTGTAAAAGTATCAGTATATAATTGTTTTGTAGTCCTATTGTCCTTCAAAAAGAAGTGTCAAAAATGGACCGAAAATCGTACACACTGCATCTTTAAGTGATTTTTGTTTTTATGTCGATTTGATCACTTATGGGAACAACATGTTCTCCTAAGCTAAAAAAGGAGAAGTAAAATGAAGGATATTCATCTGCAACATGCAACTTCCCGACAGCAAAATGTCACAAAATCGTACCCACTGGACCTTTAGTCTGAGCCACGTCAAGAATAAAATGTGTTCATGACATTATTCCACTTTATATTCTGGAGTGCAGCCACTTGTGCCAGTTGTATGTCTATGTATGTTTCAGCCTGTGCTGCAGGTGTGTGTGTGTGTGTGTGCGTGCGTGCGTGCACGTGCGCGTGTGTGTGCGCGCGCGCCCTGTGTTGTGTCGGTTTGGTCGATGCCTCTGCACCTTGGCAGTGCCTCGCGCTGAATGAGCCATCGCCAGCGTCATGGGAGCATGACTGGGCTGCTTCAAAAGGCCGGGCTTTGTGCAGCAACAACACAATGAGCGTCTCGCTTGTGTTTGGGTACTGAGACAGCGCGGCAGGCGTGTTTGGACAGTGAGTGTCACAGACAACTGTACAGCCAACTGGAATGCCCTGCGTCATCCCCCCTCGGGTGTCACACCTTGGGTCAGCACGGTCGGGATAAGCCTCGCTAATCTCACAGGTGAAATGTTGGCAGATGTTTGCAGTCACAACTTTTTTGGTTGAATGCAAAAAACACACACACACAAAAACACAAACAAATCACATCCCATAACCTTCTTACCTCGGCCCATGATAGAAAATGCACACCTTGAAAGCTCCTTGTTCTCCGGATTCTATTTGCGTAAATTATAGGGAGTGTCATTTAAGATCCCCGCAACATTTGATGATAAATTTCTTTCAGTACTTTAGTCAGTGTAGCGCGGGGTTATTTGTAAAAAGTGAATTTCCGAGTGATGAAATTCAAGTCTCTCACATCAGAAAAATTGTCGGGAACGTTTGAAAAAACGAATATATTGGGTTTTAAAGGGGCAGTGTGTAAGATCTTAGTCAATTTCTGTCACCTCTATATCTGAAGAAACAGAATTACAACTGAGCAAATATGGACATTTTTACGAATGTATCATCACCTTGATGTGTCTTTGCTTTTTACATTACTCCAAAATGAGCCCTTTAATGTGTATTTACATCAGGAGCGGGTCCGCCATGTGGGGGCTGCCATCGATTCTCCTGCATGCGCGGATGGGAAGTGTGAAGTGGCCGACACAAAATGCAACTTCATCTGTAGATGTCACCAAATCTTACACACTGCGCCTTTAAGCGTTGAAATCTGTTGAACATTTAAGGCCAAAAACACATGAACGATACTGCACTCAGAAAAATGAATGGGACCTTGGGTGAGTGGCAAAAACAGGCTTATCGAGACCATGACCTAAAGTTCTAAATGTGACTCATTGTGCAGATGGAGGAAGTGGAAGTACAAGGTGATAACTTTGCAGCAGTCTTTTGTATTTCAAATGTACGGCCCAGTTAAAGGACGACTGAATAGAGAAGTGCTGGTAGTAGGGGGAAATGGAGAGACGGGAGGAAATCCTGACCACAATGGTTGAACAAACTTGAGCGTGAGATAATGTGGATGAGAGAAAGCCGCTCCCCAACACTGGTGATCATCACTAAGCCTATTCACACAGGGCGTGCGCGCGTGTGAGTGTGTGTGTGTGTGTGTGTGTGTGTGTGTGTGAGGGAGACCAGAGACAGGGATGGACTTGTTGTAAAAAGTTCTCTCCAAAGCATCAAAGTCAGAGAGAAAAGACTCTGGGAATTGAAAAAAATAAAATAAATAAAAAGAAACGATAAATGACTGATCCTCTGTTTATCAAAATTGACGGTCATGCGGCAGAAAAGCTACAAGGAGAAGAAGAGTGGTCACAAGCTGGTCACAAGGATATGATGTTTATGAGCCCCCCCCCCCCCCCCCCCCCCCCCCCCCCCCCCCCCCCCCCCCCCCCCCCCCCACCACCCCCTCTTTCCTTCTCCTGTGTGCGCT
>JAFBJT010109178.1:46798-74440 GCA_016785325.1 Chascanopsetta lugubris
CACCAAAAAACAATCAAAGAGATAGAGAGAGTGAGAGAGAGAGAGAGAGAGAGAGAGAGAGAGAGAGAGAGAGAGAGAGAGAGAGAGAGACCTGAACGACGGTAAGTATAACATGACGTAGGACCACGTATTATACTGCCTGAATCCAGCGGCATCATCACTTGAGAGCGCATGCGCGATAGTTGGAGAAAAAAGGCGGCAAACAGCGGCCCGCAAAGGTACTGTCGATTAATTTACTTTGTTGCCGTTGTAATTTAGTTTTGCTAAAGCAAAATTATTATACGATGCTTAGTAGCTAGCTAGCTTTAGTGGCATTTTAGCTTGTATCTGAATACATGTATTGTGTTTAAGCCTAAACAGTTCAAGTACTTGAACAATGTTCAAAGTATTTGAAGTGGAGGTCCATGAAATATTAAGCTAACCAGTCAACCAGACTAACCAATACCAAGTACTTGAACTCAGTTCAAGTTATTTAAAGTGGAGGTCCAAGAAACACTTAAGTAATGGAAATGTACAGACTCTCCAGCCCCTTTCTCAACTTGTGTGAGGAGAGAAAAAGAGCTAACAATGGGACAAAAGTGAAATCATGTTTGGTGCTCAATTAGGTAAATTAGCTAAAACAAGGATGAAATGACATTTTGACCACTGTCTATACTTGAAATATTTTCAGTGGAAATGAGGCAGTGTTTTCGCAGTACACTGTCTCTTACATGCAGGTGAAAAGAAACACAATGACAACTATATCAGAATAAATAACACTTTATTTTTTACATGTTTCGCATCATATTATATGATTTAAAACTGGTGATAAGTAGTTGTGCTTACTCAGCTGTGTCTTTTCCCTAAAAACAAAAACAAAGATTTGATCAGGTTCCCTTCAAACACTTAAGTAACAATAGTTTTCTAATGTTCTTTACCACAGAGAACTGTATATTTACCTTGCCGGAGTCACGGCTCTTGGCTCTCATCTTGTTGACCTGGGACTCAGCGATGTCGGCACGCTCCTCAGCCTCCTCCAACTCATGCTGGATCTTCCTGCATTTTGACAGGTGAACATTTGCCTGCTCCTCCTGAAATGCATTGACAGTAGAATGTTACAATAACAAACATTTATCTCGTGTGTAAAAATGACGTAGGATGAAGTTGTCATTGTTAAAAAAAAGTTTAGTAGTTTTTGCACTTACAGCTTCCTCAGCCTGCCTCTTGTAGGCCTTCACCTTGAGCTGCAACTTGTCTACCAGATCCTGGAGCCTGGTGACATTTTTCTTGTCTTCTTCAGTCTACAGAATAGAATAACTTAATTACCACATTTTAAATTTTTGAATAAAATGAAATTCAGCTTGTGATTGAAATGTTGATGAAATACCTGGTAGGTGAGCTCCTTCACTCTTCTCTCATATTTGCGGACACCCTTAACAGCATCTCCTCCTCGTCTCTGCTCAGCCTCAACCTCGGCCTCCAGCTCACGCACCTTCAGAGAAAAAGAAAGCATGCAATGTTGAGTTTTCAGGGGTTTCATATGTTTTCTCTTACCCCTCAACTCGTGTTATTTCTTACCCTAGCCTCCAGTTTCTGGAGCTGCTTCTTGCCACCCTTCATGGCCAGGTTTTCAGCCTCATCCAGACGGTGCTGCATATCCTTGACTGCCACCTCCAGGTTCTTCTTCATCCTCTCCAGGTGAGCACTAGTATCCTGCTCCTTCTTCAGCTCCTCAGCCATCATTGCAGCCTACAAAATGCAATGTTGCAATGAGAAATGTCATAAAGATTAACTGAAGAGCCAAGCGGGAGTAAAGTAATAAATACAATATAAGCATACATCAGTGATGGCCTTCTTAGCCTTGTCCTCTGCATTCCTTGCTTCCTGAACGGTGTCATCAACTTCACTCTGGATCTGAACCAGATCAGTCTCAAGCTTCTTCTTGGTGTTCAGAAGGCTTGTGTTCTAAAAGATGAAAAAAACGAGTCATTTTATTTGTCAAATACTGAGTTACCATTAATTAATAAACTGTCATAGATTCTAATCATTAAATGACTTTATGTGTTCACCTGAGAGTGCAGAAGTCCAACACGCTCACTAGCATCCATCAGCTCCTGCTCTGCAACTTTGCGACCTCTCTCAGTCTGTTCAAGAGCAGCTCTAAGTTCCTCAATTTCAGCCACCATCAGACCATTTCTACGTTCCACCATAGCAGCTTGTTCCTTGAGGTCATCCTGAGCTCTGACAGCATCATCAAGGTGCAGTTGAGCATCCTAGTGAAAAAGATGTTAAGAAGATTTTAATATTAATACCAAAACTAGGGTGCAGTACACATGACTTTGTTCAACACTACTATGGCTAACAATACCTTGAGTTGTGCCTGCACATTCCTCAGCTGCTTCTGGGACTCAGCAGCTTGGCGATTGGCATGGCTCAGCTGAATCTCCATCTCATTCAGGTCTCCCTCCATCTTCTTCTTGATTCTCAGGGCATCATTCCTGCTCCTGACCTCAGCGTCCAGTGTGCTCTGCATGGACTCGATGACTCTCTGACTGTTCCTCTTGATCTGCTCCATCTCCTCGTCCTTCTCTGCAAGTTTCCTGTCGATTTCACTCTTGACCTGGGTCAGTTCCAGCTGGACTCGGAGGATCTTGGACTCCTCGTGCTCCTCTGCTTTTTCAACATTTGAATGGGAGTCGCCCTGTGTACAGTAAATGGTGTCATTTCTTCCTGGCTGAGCCTTGGCTCAATCGATCCAGATCATCTTCTGTATAACAAACGTCGCCTGAGAAACCGTGCGCGCCGCGTATTTGTGGAGACAGGTGGGCCTGATCTTGTTTTGATCTTTCAAACATGTATTCCATCTCTTCTCCCTCTCACACAAGGGAGCCTCCAACCAAGGTCAGCATTCAAAGACGAAGGGGTGCACCATGGGAAATGGAGCCTGAGCAACCGCCGTGCCAGCCTCCCACTTCTGTGGGATCAGCGGCGCATCAGAGGGATCAGACTGACACTAGTGAAGTCCCCTGGTATCACCTATCACTACCTGTTTCTGCCGCAGAGGAAACCAAAGGCCCCACTCTAATTGTGTCATTAATATCTTTGTGAGTTGAAGGCCAATTATTCTCACTTTTGAGTTTCACCTGCCTCAACCTTGAAGCTGACATGTGATCTCAGGCTGGCTGTTGGAGTGACAGGCGGGGCTTTCCAGTGCAGCCATCTGTGATCAAAGCTGTGTGGATACTGGCCATGCACACAGCCAGGTTCAACACACACACATACACACACACATGCAAACATCTGCTATCACACCAGAAAAGCGAGACCAGTATGGTGCTACAGTGTGACCAGACCAAGCTGAGGATCCAAATATTGAATGAATGAACGAATTAATACAGATGTGGTATGTGTAAAGGTTTGATTAGTGGTCAACATCAGAGTCTAATTCTAATTTCTGTATTTCCTACCACTAAATATTTCCATAATCAAACCACAATAGATGTACATTAACAAAATATGAATTCATTTTTCAATGACTGCACACAAGAACAAATAATGAAATTGATATTTAGAAATTAAAGGTGCAGTGTGAAAGAGCCCATTAATGTATATTTACATCAGGAGTGGCTCCTCTTTATGAGGGCTGCCATGTTTTTAAAGCAACCGAGAGTGGGCAGTCTATAGGTTTCTAACCCTACATGTTCAGAAGGGTGAGGGTGAGGTAATGGATAAAACATGCAACTTGACCACTAGATGTCACAAAATCTTACACACTGCACCTTTAAGTCATCCCATAGGTCATTGAACGATTGCAATAATTAAGAGATTTACAGACAGGAAGCAGGGGAATTAAGGTCATCTCAAAATACAACATCTCCCTATAGAATGTGTAAAGTTAGTGATGTGCCATGTGTCAGAAGTCATGTGCCGACACAGCACTTCTCCAGTTGAACACAAATGTATTAACACTTAAACAAATTGCACAATGATAAGAAAGGGTGGAGCAACCACAATGGAGCCTGCTGCACACCTGCAGCTGGTAATTGACCAATCAGCTTCTGGCGTGGTGGATTCAAATAGTCTGGAAGCCAAGGCAGGTGTTTCCAATTGCTCTTAATAGCCTTATCAGCTTGACAGATAGATAGATAGATAGATAGATAGATAGATAGATAGATAGATAGATAGATAGATTTTTTTGTTTATGTACAATGCTATCCTTCCCTGATGTTTTGAAGTTTTAGCTGTTTATTTGGCATTAGGCCACAACAGCATTAACCATGCAGTAAATGAGAAATATATCTATATTCATAATGAAGCTAGAGGGGCTTTAAGCAGGAGTATCAAACATATGGCCTACAGGCTAGAAATCCCCCCAAGGAAAGATTCAAACAGTGATAGGAGAACGGCCAGTTTACCAAAATGCCAAAGAATAGTAGACCAGAGGATCCTTGTCAAATATTCTCAAATTACAATTTTACAAGTACAAGAACTATAAGAAGGTATTGTGTATTTTTAATACTGGATATTTACAATTGACAATATGTGGCATTAATGGTAACATCAGTTTTTTTCTTCAATCAATCATCAATCAAAGTTTATTTATATAGCGCGCATTTACAAATCACAGTTTGTCTCACAAGGCTTCACAGGGTGGGTAACATCCTCTGTCCTTAGACCCTCAGCAAGAGTAAGGAAAAACTACCGGGGGAAAAAACCCTTTTAACAGGGAAAAAAAGAAAAGGTAGAAACCAGAAACCTTAGGGAGAGTCACAAGTGAGGGATCCACTCCCAGGACGGACAGACATGCAATAGATGTTTCGTAGAGTGTTCAGTAACAATACACATATTTTTTTAAATGTGAATGACTAAATGTTTATATCCATCTTCATTTTGGTTTGTTCAATCTCCGGGTTCGTCACAGCTCGCTCGCACGTTCAGGACCCACCACCAGATCATTTGTGGCTTGAGACTTGGGATGCCGGTGTCCTCGTCACCGTCTCGGTTACGTCTCGTTCCCCAGCGGCAAACCAAGCTGGAAAAACTGTCGAAAATTGTTCTTGACCTGTAGCTGGGCAATGAGCTGCATGTTGGATGAATAATTGAATGAAGTGAAAACATAACAGTTCCTTCCCCACCTGCTGCCATACCTGGAGGCCTGGAGAGTGCAGTAAACATGGCGGCTCATAGGAACAGCGTTCTGACCTAAAGGTAGAACAAAGCAGCAGCAGCAGCAGCGGCAGCAGCGGCCAAACAACACACCTCGACCAGGGACTTGAACAGGAATGCCGGCAGCGGTGAGAGTGGAAGCTCACCGCTACATTGGGGGGGTTCTGTTTCCTCTCTGGTTGAACAAAGGCAGCTAAATCATGTAGGCGCTGCAGAGGAAGTGGGCGTGTACATTTAACCTGCGTGTTACATAATGGCAAAACATGTTCACGCTACTAACAATAACACTTTCATACAACATTAGGTGTTTAAATAGAAAAGCTCCATGTTCAACAGCCACTTACTGTAACTGCTGATATGGGTTGGCGCTCATTACATTGTAGCACTGTGTTGGAAGGTTGGACTTGTACTAACATTGATACCGTGTAGTAATGGCCCATTTGAAGGACCTGTCTATTCTGGGAAGAATAAAGGTATATCCAATCTAATCCATTCTAATCTAATCTAATAGACCCATTTAGGGACTGACTGAAAATTCTTGCTCAAGGAATGAACAAAAACCAATATGATCACATTAATACAGAAAGTGTACACGATAATAATAATCAATAATCATAATATTAAAATAATACAATAAAATAATAATAATAATAATAATAGTAAAAAACACAACAACAATAATATTAATAATTAAATCTATAAGGAAACACTTACAATTTCAATCTATATGATGATAGAATTTCATTATAATACATCCAATTTCAGACAGAACATAGAAAGACAAAGCACTATTAGCCACATGTGTAATATGATCTACAGTCACCAGCAAAGAGTGAGTAAGCTATGACATAAATATAAAGTGAGATTAAGGGGACAGGAATGTATTGACAGGAGGTAAATTTAGTTTATGTTAGTTAGTTTATGTTTCAGAAGTGTCAAATTTATATCGCCTTTATGCTATTTGAATGTTGTTTCAGTTATAGATCAACAATAAAGTATTTAGTTACGTTTTAGTCATGTTTTGTCATAATATATGGAAAACCATGTCAATTAGGCTACTTTTGAATTGAGATGCCGTTAAAAAGAATGTATTTTGTTGGTAACATAATTATATACATTTATATATATATATATATATATATATATATATATATACAAACACACACACACACACATATATACACACACACACACACACACACACACACCTATATATATATATACATATATTATGTATCTATAACAATAGCTTTAGTTCTTCAAAAATAGGCAGGTGTCAGTTTTTAAAGATCATTTTGTTAAAGACAAATTGTGACCACTTGACAATATTTCTGACATGGCAAATATAATTTCTGATCAATCCATATTGACCTCACATCACTTTAACCACACCCTCACATGTTCCAGCTGCAGGCAGCAGCAGCACGTCCGCTCACACCTGCCTGTTGCTGGACACAAGAGTCAGTTTCTCCCACATAGCACGTTCACCGCTCCAACGCCAAAGGCCGCCGTCCTGCAGGCGGCTAACGAATACATTTGGCCCAAAGGAATAATTCATCACAGCTTTTTGTTCAAACTTTTTACCACTTGTGAAAGTGATTTATCTTCAGCCTCCTCACTTTAAAGGAATATTTGAAAGCGGGGCGACATGTATGGGAAATTGATTTACATATCCACTGGTGTTGAAATGGTGATGGTGGCTGGGTGGAGTGGGAGAGGGATTCAAATATGTCAAACCCATCTTTAAAGGTGCAGTGTGTAGGATTGTGGTCATTTTTGTCCAAAAAATATTATAAAACAATCACATACTGACATGTTCATGGATTTAGGATGATTTAAGTGTTTTTCCATTGCGCTTAAATCAATCAATCAATCAATCAAAGTTTATTTATATAGCCCGCATTTACAAATCACAGTTTGTCTCACAGGGCTTCACAGGGTGGGTAACATCCTCTGTCCTTAGACCCTCAACAAGAGTAAGGAAAAACTACCAGGGAAAAAACCCTTTTAACAGGGAAATGTCCCTGTTAATCATTTACATGAGGAACAGGTTCGTACTATACAGGGGCCGCCATGTGTTTACAGTTGCCCAGAGTGGACGTACTCAACGTCGAGTTTTAATGACAATTGAAGTCTACCACAGGTTCTCCTGCATGCTCAAGGGAAAGGTGAAGGTAAGATGCAACATGTAACTTCACCTCTAGTGGTCACCAAATCTTAACACACTGCACCTTTAACTATTTATTTTGATTTTACCATCTTTAAACCTAAACAGGAATTTTTAAATATAGTTGTTTTGCTAATAATTTGTCACAATTGTTGTCCCTTCTAAAGATTTAAATGGCGTAAAATATGATGCAAAGTGTGTGTTTAAGTAAATCTTACACACTGCACCTTTAACAAATCAACCAATTGCAGAGGTGCATGTTGGGATATTCATAAAACCATGTAGATGGTGTGTCCTCTCTGCAGCCACTAACGGCATGACAAATCAGAGGTGTGGCTGATAATGGATGGTGAGACCATTAGTGACACTGCCACTAACACCCTCCCCCCCACCCCCACTTGGCCATTTTTTCTTCATCATAAACTACGTGTTTCTTTAGCCCGAAGAAGGTGTGGAGGGAAAAATCACACCTCCTGTGCCACCCACACCTCCTTCGGGCTAAAGAAACACTGATGAATTAAACAACAGCAAACCAATCAATCTGAGCGAGCTGATTTGTCAGGTATGAGCGACTGGATCAGCGCCGGTGACAATTTCAGCAACCTCTGCTGCTGCTGTGGCTGCTGCTGCCGGTTGCCGGTTATCCAAAGCACTGGGGGCCACGGTGCTTTGGAGTGAGAGCGCAAACAGCTGAACTGCACACTGGCAAATAACACAGTGTCCAATTCACTTCAAACACACACCTCTGTGTGTTGTCTGGTCTGGTTGTGTTGTCACAGCCTCTGTAGCCACGTTCAGGTCAATAACATCTGGCAAAATTTGACTTGAAAATCAGAGGTGATCAGAGGTGCAGTATGTACGATTTTGGTAAATTTTTGTCACTTCTTTCGATTCTTCTTCTTCGATTTTGATTCTACCTGAATGCATGATGTTCTTTTCACATCACCCCAACATGAGCCCTGTAATGTGTAATCACATGAGCAGGTCCTCTCGATGACGAGCCCATGCTTTTACAGTAGCCTATTTTCAGTTTTAATGGCAACTGAGGGCTATCATAGGTTCTCCTGGATGCTCAAATGGGAAGGGTGAGGTGATGTCACCAAAATCTCTGACATACTGCACCTTTAAGATTTTTAAAATGCAAAGTTACAATTGCTAAAAACTCCACTAATCCTAAGATATAGTTTTCATTTAATTGTAACAAAAGGACAGTCCCACCACCTGCACATGGGCACGCGCGCACACACACACATTGTGGCTGAGTCACCACATTTGCCCGTCTCTCCAGCCTCGAGGCAAGGGGCAGTGATTTGATGGGAAGAACTCAAATCACACCACTCATTTCCTTGGCTGAACAGCAGGGGGCACTGAAGATGTCATTTTAGACTTGCTGCAGAATCAGATCTAGCTATAGATGCTGCTTGGGTTAGGGTTAAGAAGAAGCGCACTCATCACCAATGAAATTGTCTTAGGAAACCAGAGTGACCATATAGAGGCATTGATGGCTTTTGACAGCCAATTTAATTGTAAACATTAAATGTTATCGTGACTTTAAACTCAAACATTGAGAACTGAAATTATTGAGAACCTCCCACAGGCAGACAGATGAATCACATAAGGATGTGGGAAAAACTTGCAGTTCACATGGTGGCCACTTGAGGCTGCCCCCAAAAGCGAGTCAGTCCCCATAGACTCGTGTGTCATGTTAAAACAGCCAACTTCAGAGGTGAATTAAACATGTTTAAAGCCTGGTGCAAACTTCGTTTTTTGTCTCAATCCGTCATGTTTACCCTGAATTTTTTTCTTACTCGCTATTTATTATTTTATTGACGTTTGAAATTGCGGATAAGTAAGGGCATGGCCTCTTCAGTGACACCTGGGCCGACCTGACATGTACTGTGGGTGATGCGACAGCACCATGGCCCCACCCACAGCTCTGTGTGTGCTCCACCTCCTTGCCTGTTTTTGGAAAAACCAGGAAGTAGGAGTTAGGCATCAGCAAGATGGCCGACAAGTGACTCGCCCACAATTTGCTTTAAAAGCACTCTGCAGAAACCAACGAGTGATGTCACGGATGCTACACCTATCTTTATATACAGTCGGGTTCTACTGCAGTGGTGGCAAGTTCAGTTCTGTGAGTCACTGTCTGATCGCAACAGATGAAAAGTCCAGAAAAGGCTTTTAAAAAATTTGAGGTTTTCATCCCGCCTTCCTGTGCAGACTCTCAGGTGGACATTCCAGCTGTGCGTTTGAAGCATACCAACACGTCTGGAATTGGTTTCCCCGACAAATTTACACTGGTGGGGAAAAAAAGAAGTCTCAGTCAAATGTAATCATAGTAAACCTCCGAGCACCAGACCCTGGCTCCTTGTCACATGACATAGCTACTAAAGTTTTAATCCTACAGCAGTCTACCTCTGTGCCGCGAGCGCACGCTCGTGATCTTTACGGATGGCCCCGGGAATCAATCAAGCAGAATCAAGTCCAGGCCTCGGTGCCTGTGTCTTATCAGGTGGCAGAGTGCTGACCAATGGCCCAGATCTGAGATGATCTACATGCCTTTACATAAGTGGGTCCAATCCATCAAGAGCAGACCAGAGGAGCTTACTCCATCATTCCTGGTTACACACCTCACACTGAGGGGGAGGAGTTTCTTTCTTTTTCTTTTTAAGCCCCAAAGAGAAAGCAAAAAGAAGGAACTTGTTTGTATCATTTTAACATCAGAAGAATTGAATCCTTAAAAGCTACAATATTCAGGAATTAATTGCATAAAGTTAAACGTAAAGTTGCAAATTACAGCTGGATACCACTTAGCTTGGAGTTTTAGAGTGTTTGTCCATTCTGGGCTCCAACAACCTCATTATGTAAAGTCTCATTATTGAGTGATGATGACAATTCAAACTTCTGGGAGTTTTAACAGTCATGACAATATCAGCACAGGGATTTCACGATTTTGGATTGCGAACCCATTTTCAGTGGGTTACATACCCATTTTCAGGGGGCTATGGTGAAACCAGACCAGTTGAGAACCATGGAGGACATATAATGTGACACCTCCACACTGGTAAGATTAAATCATCTTATTAACCCCCAAGTGACTGGCTGCAGTCGTAGGTAATAAACGTAACCAGCTCCACGTTCATAAACCAGACACGGACTATACATTTATTTTAAAACTGGGGTGAGAAATGCCTATATGATTCCACCCTGGCACAAACCAACTTCTGTGCACGACTTTGTCAAACCACCACCTGCAGTTCAATGCCGAGTGTGGCCCCATTCCCAGCTCATCCATCAGCACCCCACAGCCAACCTTCTCCCATGAGTTCCTCTAATCTAATCCCACATTTCCCCCCTCCCCTGCAGAAAGCTCTCATCTCTTCCTTTTACACAATTAATTTACCCATTTATCCTCTGTTCCAGTCAAGGTCAGGCCCTGTGATTTCTTAATTAAAGGAGGAAAGCGAGAAGAAAGTTTTCTGTCTTCAAATGGAGCCTGAAAATGTGTGTACTGTTCAATCAGATCTTTTAAACTCACTTAACCCGATTAATCCCCAGCCCTCCTCAACTGGACGAGCTATCTGCTCATGAATTAAGAGCAAAGGAGGACTAAATAACACATTCAGCACACAGTGCTGGGAATCTTGACAGGCATATGTAAAAATCAGACAGGCGGCGTGAAGCAGAGGCTTTGTGGATGTGATGGGGCCTCTGCTGCCTTCTTTTCTTTCCAGGGCTGATGTACATGGAAAGAGGAAACCTCAGAGCAATCCAGTGTGTCAATTAGTTTTTGTGTGTGGAAGAACAAAGGAGGGAAACAGAAATCCATATGTCATCTTTTATTTCCATTTATTTTAAATGTGGAGGACGAAACTGAATTAAAAATATCGGTCAAATAAGTTGGATAAAATCAAACCCTAGCTGCAGTACGAGTCAAAAGGTCAAAGTCCTTAAGCCTGGCCCAGTACAAGCAGGCTGCACCAGTATCAGACACTTTGGCTGCACTTTACAACAAACAGGACCAAGAAGAGGTGTTTGCACGTTTCAATATGAGTGTGAGTGACAGGCCTGTGAGGTGAGTCTAAGGTTGGGATTGGTCACTGAAACAGAAGTCCACATCTTCAGGCCATTGGCAGCTCATGGTATGCTGGATACTGTCCAGTCACGTAATGATAGATCTGTGAAAAACAAGATTTTATTTTGATCTTTGATTGATTGTATTTTTTTCCCCATTTTTTCCACTCCTCCCACTCTTCTCTCAAATCTTGAAAAGTCAAACTCCAAATTCAAATATTATAATTTGTGTCAAATCTGACGAAATCTGGAAACCACTATAAATCCTGGTCAGTTTAAAGGTTTTATGAATTTTGTGCAAATATTGAAATATCTGTACTAACATATAATAATTTAACATCATAGACATACGTAGATGTAAAGGTGTCAATTATCATAGAAAAAGTGTGTAGTCATTTGGTGTAAAATTTAATTTATTTTCTACATTCTCGTTAAGAATAAATACAAATAAAGAATAATGTGTATGTGTAAAAGCATTGTGAAGCCGTTGGATCCTACTTTTCTCATCTCCACTCATATGTCATATGTGAATGTTTTCTATCAGTGAATTTTATAATACAGCTTGAAATTAATAGCTTCTGTTCTATTGCTACTTCCTAATAGAAAAACATCAAGATACTAAAAAATAAAAAATTTTTCCTATAAAGTAAGATTTGCTCTAAAAAAAAAGGTAGCTTGATCATGTAAGGACTTAATGATACTATGAGTATAAGTACAGTTTCTATCAACAACCTTCTTAAATATACAAACAGAAATTGTGAGTATAGACACAAAAGTACGTTTTTTATGTGAAAACTCATTAGAGAAATATATTTTCTTTTCATTTGATTACCACTTATTTCTACAGGACCAGGAGACATATTTCCAACTTGAAATTCCCCACATTTCAGCTAACATGAAAAACAGGTTTGATATTTTTTTCTATCCCATGGCAAAGGAATTAAAAAGCCACTAAGTCAATTAAAACATGACCTAAAAAAGATAATACCCCCAAATATAAATATGCTTTTAAATGGAAAAATAAAACATGGTGGGGTGTAACGATATTTACAAAAACGTGATGATACATGTCGTTGAGGTGAAAAACTGTATCGTGATAGCTGAGAGGTCACATTTGCCTAGTCATACAAGCGAGCGCTCATTTCTTTGGCTAATTTAAGCACAGTCTCTTTTTCAGTGTAATGATGTTTTTAACACAAGAGGGCGCTCTGAGCTAGGGGTCTGCACTCTGCACCGCATCTCCACTCTACTTTTTCCGTTTGTTGTTGTTTCAATGGAGAGTGCACGTTAGTCAATGCGGAAGGAAAACTCTGAAAGTAAAGCCACAATTGAGATAGACGATGCCCCCATTAAATTTAAATCACCAGTTTGGCAGCATTTTGGATTCCCGATTGTCAAGTGGAACGGCGATCGAGAGGCTGACAAGGCGAGAACGATCTGCAAGTAAGAAAACCCTGCCCCACACCATGCACGTGCTGCACACACACGAGAGAAACTATTCAGCTAAGTTCATGGCAAAACAATTTTACTTATAAGGAAACTGAAGATACATATGATGCATATCTGAGATGCTTACTTTTAGTTCAGTTTGTGAACTGTTTGTGTTTAGTTCATTCAAAATGGTTGGCCTGGCTTGCCCTTTACATGTTAAAACATCTATAAAGTGTAACTAAATGGAACAAGACGGCAAAGGCACACTTTGTTTAATATTTTGTGTCTTTCAAATAAAATAAAAATTTCCAGTCATATGTTCCTCATTCAATATGGTTAAAGGGACAGTGTGTGATTTTTTTTTCTACACCTAATGGTAAGCCTGAAAGTTCCATTGAATTCAAAATGCCGGCCTCCATAAGCGGCAGGACTATGTCATGTCATCACACACTGTCCCTTTAAATATTGCTATAATATCGTATCATATTACCGTTACCGTGACCTCCATATCGTCTATCGTACTGTATCGTGAGAATAGTGTAGTTACACCCCTACTAGCCAACAACTATACATTTTCATTAATTGCACGTCATTTAGTTGATTTATTCAATATCTAATTAATTCTATTAATTTAATTATATTAATTTAATTCAAATAAACACATTCCATTTTGTTTTAATGACAGTGAGCACAATATGAAAATATCATCCTGATAATTATAAACTACAAAACTAAATTATAAATGCATGGATCCAGATAATCACTTTTTGTGCTATATAAATATAATAAACTTGGGAACAAAATAAAAATCACAGGATTTAAACTGAAAAGGCCCTTGTTTATAGACCTATTTATGATATAGCAGCATGTGATCATGTGAGTGAGGCTGTTCATGGCCTTAATGTGAACAACAAAAAAGTTATGATCAATATGGAATGTAACATGGGGTCAGGGGAGGAAGAGAGCAGCAGCATTTTAGATTAAAGGAGAAAATGTCAAACAGGCAAGAATAATTCCAAAGGTGTGTGTTTAAAAAAATCCAATAAAGACAAAGTGTCTTGTGCATGTGTGTGTGTTTGTGTGTGTGTGTGAGTGTGTGTGTGTGTGTGTGTGTATGCGTGTGCGTGTCCTCACCTGTCTCTCAATATCAGCCAACAGGCTACTGGCTCCGAGGCGGAACAGGTGAGGGCTCAGCCAATCGTTGCCCAGCTCCTCTTTGATCAGACTGAGCCACACCAGAGACTCTTGAGCCGTTCGGATCCCACCTGCAGGCTTAAAGCCAACCTGACGCAACACAACACACAACCTCCATTAACAAGACACACACCTCATAAAGGGTTTAGTTTAACAGCCCGTCATCTTTGCCATTCTTTTCTCGGATCATTAAAACTCTTTAGTTTGTCCAATCTGGAACAACATGGTGGCCTCCATATAAGGGATCCACTCCTGGTGCAAATACAAAAGGCTAATTCTAGGATGTAAATGAGATTTTGAGTTTTACATTTATAAAAATCAATATCATTTATATAGTTAATTGTTGTAACCCTAACCCTAAGGAAAAGGAGGGGGGTCTTCTAAATGGGGGGGCCGCCATGTCTACAGTAGTAAAAGTGGATGTATTAACTTCTTTTTAGTTTTAATGACAGCTGAAGTCTACCATAGGTTCTCCTACATGTTCAGAAGGGCGAGGGTGAGGTGATGGATACAACATGCAACTTCACCTCAAGATGACACCAAATCGTAGACACTGCACCATTAAGGCCTCATTTCTTTTGGAGGTTAATGGTAGAAATTTTCACAACAGTTAAACAAAACAAATCCTGTGAGATTCATTTGAGAACACAACTGAATTTTCCCAGAGTAGATTTGTGTTCATTTTAATCCTGTTCAGTCGGTAGAGCCTAAATTGAGTGAATATGAGCAGATTGACCTTTAACATCCAATGTTACAGGATCCTGGAATTAATACGTCTGTTAGGCCATTTCTCCATTGTCGACGCAGCTGATCTAAAACATGCAGGAGCCACTTTTCTCATCACCTCATCAACTCAGAAATATTTCCGAGCCAGGAGTGACAGGAGTTAAGTTCAGTACCTTGTGGCCTGTGCACAAGAAGTAGTCGCGGATGGCTCTCACCATCACTATGGCAACTGGGTAAGTGGCGTTGACGGCCTCCTTTCCCGTAGAGGTCTTGATGAAGTCCGAGCCTGTTGGGTTTTATAGGAGCATTTCAAACATGTAAAGATGTGCATTATCATAGAAATAGTTGAATGTATGGTCATTTAGTGTAAAAAAAAAAAAATTTCTACACTCTCTTTAAGAATGAACACTTAAAGGTGCAATGTGTCAAATTTGGTGACATGTAATTTGCATACTGTATCCATCACCTCACCCTCACCCTTCTGAACATGCAGGAGAACCTATGGTAGATTTCAGTTGTCATTCAAAGTACAAAGATGTTTAATACATCCACTTTTACGACTAAAAACATGGTGGCCTCCATAGAGAGGACCCCCCCTCCTCATGTAAACATACATTAATGGGCTCATTTAAGGGTAATGGGGGGGGGAATTAAGTTGATTTAAAATTCAAGAAAATGTCAGTATGTAATTGTTTTGTAATATAAGCGACTTTGGGTCATTGAAAAGCACTATATAAATAAAATGAATTATCATTATTATCAATATTTTTAGAAGTGACAAAAACGGCAGAAATCTTACACATTGCGCGTGTAATGAGAAAAAGCATAATAAAGCAGTTAGATATTTCCCTTCTAATTTCCACTCATATGTCATATATGAATGTTTTGAAAATGTCCATTTTATTACTCAGTTCAAAATTAATAGATTCTGTTCTATCACTACTTCTTATTAGAAAAACCCAACTATATAGCTTGAACGTCTAAGTGTCACAGCTGTGCACCTGTCTCTCCCTTCCCTCTCACCCCTCCCCTTCTGCTCTGCTCATTGCTTATTACTCGTCACACCCACCTCGTTTACCCCAGCTGTGCCTCATCACCTATCATCTGCACTCCTTTATAATCCCATCTCATATTCACACAATGCCAGTTTGTCATGTGCTTAACCATACATTCCAGCGTTTATCTGATTGCCTTCCTGTGTTCGACCTGTTCCGTTTCTGACCTGTCTCCTGTTGCCTTACCTGTAAATTCGATCCGCCCACTGGATTACGACCACAAACTTAACTTGTACTGGTTTGATTGCCGTCTGCACGAGCCAAGCCAAGTAAAGACTTTAAACTCTCTGTCATTGTCCAGCCTGTCCTGCATGACCCGTTACAGCAAGGACTTAAAGATACTATGAGTGTAAGGACAGTTTCTATCGACAACTTTCTTAAACATACCAACTGAAATTACGTGTATGAACACACAGGCAACATTTTATGTGAAAGGAGAAACTTGGATGAAAGATCTGCTAAAGTTGGAGGAAGAGGATCGTCCGCCCTGGCCAGACAAGAACATATGCTGCCGCCGATGTCAAACAGAGGGCGGCTGCGTGCTCATCAATAAAACCCTTTAATTCTTCCTTCCCTTCCTTCACAGGCAATTATGTTTTATCTGCTTTCCTGATAAAAATAGAAGATGGAATGATGCTCTTTTAATAGATTACCCACGAACTTCAGGCTGCGGCAGCAAAGGACAGAAAGAGAAGGGGGGAAAAAGCCCCTCTGCCTCCATGGTGTATAATGACTGTTCATTACTGAACAGAACAAGATGAACATTTTCCATTTCATTAAACATGTGTTCGATGTATTCTTCCAGTCAGGTCTTTTTCTCCCTCTTCCTCAAACTGGCGTAATCCTTGAGATTCGTTATGGGGAGTCTTAATTACCAGATAATGGATAACGGTTATTAAATGCGGGTGGTGGTAATGAAGCTCTATTCATTTGCATGAGCGGGGGGCAGCGGAGTAAAATAGCCTGCATCAGAGATTAATAGGTGAAATTATCATTCAATTTCAGGAATCTCATACGCAATTCATAGGAACAAGGGGAGATTAAGGAGCGAGCGTGGCGACAAAAGCAATGCATTTTAATAATGATCTCTATCAGAGCCCCTGACAATTTGGTTCTGTAATCGGCTTATTATGTGATGGCTAGTTACACACACATAGTGTGTGTGTGTGTGTGTGTGTGTGTGTGTGTGTGTGTGTGTGTGTGTGCGCGCGTGTATATGAGAGAGGGAGAGAGAGAGAGCGAGAGAGAGTAGTACATATCAAAGAAAAGCTAAGCAGCAGTGCCACGAATTGGAGGACAGCAGGAACTACACCAAGATCTTCAACTAACACTGACTTCAGACTCCCCTCAGTGCAACTAGAGCTGTCACAACTAATTTAGATATTTACTGAATTGAGTGTCACTTCTAAAAATATTACAAAACAATTACTGTACATACTGAATGTACATATTAAAAGTGGACGTACTGAACGACTTGAGTTTTGATGACAACTGAGCTCAAATGAGCCTGTTAATCTACATATACATGAGGTGCGGGTCCTGTCGATGGGGGCTGCCATGTTTTTACAGTACAGATCTTTTGAGTTTTAAGGTCTTGAGGTTCTCCAGCATGCTCAGAAGGGTGAGGGTGAGGTGATGAATAGAACATGCAACTCACCAAATCTTACACACTGCACTTCAAGTAGTTAGCTGCTGGAAATGATGTAACGTACGTTCTGTGTTTCTATCATTTGATTTTTTTTTTAAATGAACTAATTAAATTAATGCAATTAATTTATTTGCTAAAATGTTGAAATGATCAGTGCAACAAAAACTCTTTATACAGAACAAGGACTGTAACATTAAAATATGTGAGAGTAAATTGTTGTTTGCGTGCGACACTGACCAGCCATTATGGCGACCATGCTGGCCTTGTAGACGTTAGTGAAGGTGCTGAGCTCTCCAATAGCAAGGATGGTTTTCATGTGGGCGTCGCCACAGGCCTCTCGAAACTGACGGATCTCGTCATACATAGCTGAAATAGAAACAGTGTTTCTATTTAAGATCGAAATGTAAACACATTATGATTCACATGGGTATCCCTAAAGAATGTCACAGTGCTGTGCCAGCATACCACAATCTTAGCGCCATCATACTAATTTTCAGATTTAGGGTGTTTCTTTCCTGTTTTTCCTAGTAATTTCGGCAAAATTCACCAATTTCCAGCCATGTGGCGTCATTTTCCTCGCCGACATTGTTCTCTGGCGACATCTGACGTGTAAAAAAACCCTTTCTGCGGGGAGATGACATAAACAAGCTCAGCTGTTTCTGTTTACATCCTGCATCATGACGAAACGCAGGCAGTACACAAAGCCTAACAGCCAGACGAAGATTTCATCTATGCTGCTTACAGTCTGCATAGATGGTCCAAGTATTGATAAATTTGACTTTGATAGGGCTGTAGCAAAGTTGGGGCAAATGAGGGACCACAGAATTGCTGGATAAATATGCTGTATAGATATAGATAATTAGTAGTCTATAGATTATATATACTATATAGATCCACATTTCTGGGTAAAGCCCTAATTCAGTAAGTAAAACAGGGATGAGTGTAAAGATATTCAAAAAGAATACAAAAGAATCATCACTGTTAAGAAATTACACTCTTGACAGAAAACTAAAAATATCAATATTTTGATTTAGAGACATCAAGAGATGACTTTTGTTGATCCAACCACCCTGTAATACCACAATCTATCTAAACACTAGGGTGAGTCATTAGCCACTACAGTGCTTTGTCAGTATCTCATCCTCACTCAAAAATACATTGTAGAAAATGTGTTTTACTAGATTTTAATTAATTGGAGTATAAATTTAATATTTACATCACTTCCTGTGCCATTACTTTATTGACCCTTAGATAATAAGCACCATTGTGTTGAATCTATGATATGAAATCAGTGCCTCTGTCTCAGGAACTAAGAATCCATATTTCAAACACTAAAGAGAAGATAACAGCCTATGAGAGTGACCTAGTGGGAATTAAGATTTCTGATACACTAATTATATTTTCAGAGGCTTTTCACCCTTAGTTGGGCTATGGCGACTGTTGGTGTGGATAATGATTGTACGATGTTTGATAAGTTTGAACAGGAGCAGAGTCTGTGTGTGAGTGCAGAGTGACGCTCTGGCAAGCCCCCCCCCCCGCCCCCCCCCCCCCCCCCCCCCGTTGACGCATGACAGCTGCCGGTTCAGATGTTGCCCTGGACTAGACAAATATGGCATATCAGACATCGCGGTACAGGTTTTCACCGTACCGACACGTATCATCACGTTTTTGTGTCGTGATATATCGTGGCACGATATATCATTATACCCCTAGTAGAGATGTTCTGTCGCTTATTATGGACAATGACGTTTTCAGTGCCGCTTTGCTGGAGGCTTTTTTTTTGTTGCTTTTAATGGTTCCTTCTATTGTATTCCTTGTCAATCCGTAGTTTTCACTTTTTCTCCTTTTAACAAACTCTGCTATTATGTTTTTGCAGTGTTTAGGAATGTTGTTTAATTGTATTCACCTTCCCACTGTCCTGTGAGGGCGAGCATCCTGTTGATGACGATATCGATCTCTGTGGCGCCATCAGCCACGGCAAGACGCACTTCCTGCAGCCGCGTCTCCAGTGGTGTCTGGCCTGCAGGGAAACCAGTGGCCACTGGGAGAGGAGGAAGTAGACTTTTTACAAAGTTATCACTGTAGGTGCACTGTAGGTGTATTATAAGGTAACGTACCTGAAGCAACAGGAAGGCTAGAGTTAGCGGCCTTTAGTGATGCCACAGCATCAGCCACTCGAGATGGATACACACACACTGCTCCTGTAGTCACTCCTGAAATGCAACAAAGGACGGAAGAAGAAACATGCTCATGAACTGGTCTGTGCTGCCCTCTGCACGCTGAGGTCGGAATAGATATCCTCAACAAGCACCAAGTTGTCCAGTGTCACATCAAAAAATGTCAGAAAATCTATTAAAAGGTGCAGTGTGTAAGACTTTGGTCGATTTTGTCACTAAAAAGATTACAAAACAATTACATACTGACATTTTCATGAATTTATAATTACGTACAACTTTTTTTTTCCATTGAATTTAGCCCATTTTCCCATGAGCCCATGTTTACATGAGGTGGGGGTGTTGTTATGTTGTCATGTTTTTATAGCAGTTAAGAGGACATACTAATCATCTTTTGAGTTTAAATGAAGACTGAAGACTGAAGACTACCATAGGTTCTCCTGTGTGCTCAGAAGGGTGAGGGTGAGGTGATGGATACAACATGCAACCACCTCTAGAGGTCACCAAATCTTACACACTGCACCTTTAACAGTAGGTGGTACAACAATATATCTGGTCATGTGACTCACTTGAAAAATCATGTTTCTTAACATATCTAAAACTTGTTAAGCACAACTGACTCAACAAACTGGGTAGTATCTGGTGTGCACAGTAGTTGCTAAACAAATATAACTATGCTCATATATATGCTCAAATTCTAACCACATGCTTCAGGTTTCATCACTCACACCCAAACTAGGAAATCACTTTTCAATCAAAAATGTTTTAAAATCATTCTCGGAGAAATATTATAGACTGTTGACAGCAGAGCTGCTGCAGTGACTGTATGTATTGCTCGGAGTTGGATTTGGACCTTTGTCGTGCATGTCCATCTTCCGTAGCAGGTCAGATCTAACCGGCTGTATGGCTTTCAGACACAGTCGGTGGACATTGGATGGTGTGTCATCTCCAGCGAGGGTTGTCAGATCAACACACGTTACTGCCTTCAGCAGCCAGGCGGCCTGCAGGACACACAGTGAAGGAGAGGTAGATGTGTGCAAGTAGTTTTATATGGACTTCAGAGTTCATTCTAAACTGCTGTGTGAAGCTTCACCTGCCACTGTTTCTTGAGGAGCTTGTGTCCTTGGATCTGCTGCGCCCTCCTCAGGACGGCCTGTGTATTCACTTTCACTTTGGATATCCATTCCAGGTCTGCAATGACAAAAAAACACAGGGATATTTTCTGTTTGAGATAAGAATTACAGGGTGTAATTTTATGTTTACATTAATTTGTTTTCAAACCATTCAAACCATGCAATTTTGGAACTTACCTTTCACTGATTTACTACAAAAGTAAAGTGTTAGAGTTCCGTGAGAAGTCATTGAGTTAATAAGTACCGTAATCTCTCTCTCTCTCTCTCTCTCTCTCTCTCTCACACACACACACACACACACACACATGCACACGAAATATTACACACTGCACCTTTAAAATTCAAAAGGTTATTTTGTTTGTAAATTCTGAGTTACTGTATAAACATGGCAGCCTCTGTAGAGAGGATATGCTCCCAGTAAATAGATGTTTAGTATGTCTACTCGAAGCCAATGTAAAAACATGGCAGGCCCTGTACAGAGGACTGGCTACCCATGTAATTATACGTTAATGGGCTCATTTAAGGGTAAATTAAATTAAACATTTAGATTATTAAAACTTCATAAAAATGTCAGTATGTAATTATTTTGTAATATTTTTAAAAGTGACAAAAAATGCCCGAAATCTTACACAGTGCACCTTTAATCTAAAAGGTCAGAGGGGGTGGGCCGTCATGAGTTCTGCATTACATGTCTCTGTGCGTACAAACCACACGCGTTATTTGACCGGAAATGCAGCTCACAGTGAAAATGAAGTAGCAATAAAGTCAGAATGTAACTTGAACCCATCAAGTCATGTTATTTGTATTGATAATGAACGATGCTCAGCACAAGAACGTTCAACAGGTCACTTACCTCATGTTATTGATTAAACTGTTCACACTCGTCCTTCTCTCCTCTTTCTACTTTTTTACTAATAAAAGGCGAAGGAATACACTTTAGTCCAACACTAACAACAACCTAACCCTAAAACACGAGTTATTAAGCTGTGACATCATGTGGAAATTAAAAGTGGGGGTTAAACATACGGAGAGGACCCACATGTGAAATACGGAGGACCCACACGTGTTACTACAGACCTAAGCTGCAAATGTAGATAAACTCGAATATTGTATTAATTAAATTCGTTTCACTTACCAAGTTTTTGTCCTGGGTTCCTGGCCGACATGTTAAATAGGTTTAAAAGGAGAAAAACGACATTTGAGGCGGCAGCAGCTGCCTCCCTCCGCACTGATCTATCAGCACTTCACTTCCTGACTACAACCCGGAACACCGAAAGTGGTGGCCCTTCACAGTAAAAGCTTTCCATCTCCATTTGATTATATTTAAAAAAAGAGATGTACATGAATACATTAGGGCCCTGGAATTACAACTCCCTAATAATACTATTTGATATTTTCTTTCTTTATCATTATTATTGTTATTATTATTATTATTATTATTATTATTATTATTATTATTACTGCTCAGTGAGCAGCTCTGAGGTTTGGGGATGTTTCCTTCAGTTGCTTTTGTTTTCTTAAAATTATTATTGTTATTGTTATTGTTATTATTAATATTATCATTATTAGTAGTATTATTGTCGTCCTCATCGTTGTTGTTGTTGTTATTATTATTATTATTATTATTATTATTATTATTATTATTATTATTATTATTATTATCATTATTGTTGTTGTTATTATCATTATTATTATTATTTCACCAAAACATCTGGTTTTAACTGTCGCACCACACACATGACCAAAAAGTGAATGGCATACTCTCAGTAACAGGTTCCTTATCAATGATTTTTGTTATTTTTGCATATCTGCATTTTTCTTTGTGTTGTCAAGTTTTGAATAATAATATTGGGTAGAGATCATTTTCAAACTGTTAAAGGTACAATGTGTAGGATTTAGTGACTTAAAGCAGTGAAATATCAAGTCACAGCAGAATGTGTATTGCTGTTGGGTTTTCGAATTCTTAAAACTAAACTCATAAACTAAAATGTTAAACTATGAGGTTAAAAAATGCCTGGATGATTGTGTAACCCTCTGTGTGAGTGTGACTCTGGGGGATATGGAAGCTCCATGTTAAAGTGCCATGGTGTACCCTCTGTACAGCCTTCCTTTCTCTCTCACTCTCTCTCTCTCTCTCTCTCACTCTCTCTCTCTCTCTCTCTCAACCACAGTGCACGATCACATGCTTGAGTAATTGTTACATCACCAGACATATGCAAAGGCGCACATCAGCTCTGCGGCTGGGAGAGGCCGGGAATCCTGAGCTGTATCCCACCCCTTGTTACTATGGAGCTGCTGCATAATATTATGGAGACATGTGTGAGGGAGGCCATTGCATTGTTATGTAGTCCTTGTGAAAGTCCAATGCAACAGCCACACTATTTATCTTCAGCTTAGCCCAGTGGTGGCTGTGCATGAGAGGTGCGTGTGTGTGTGTGTGTGTGTGTGTGTGTGTGTGTGTGTGTGTGTGTGTGTGTGTGTGTGTGTGTGTGTGTGTGTGTGTGTGTGTGTGTGTGTGAGTGTGTGTGTGAGTGTGTGTGTGTGTGTGTGTGTGTGTGGTCCATATTTTACACACTAAGTGAAAACTGCTTTTAATGTAAGGATAAACATCTTATATACTGTACATGTGCCCTCATGACCAATCCAAACAAAATGATCAAAAGGAGATCAGCTGTTTATATGCATTCATATGAATAAATAAATGAATGAGTGAATGAATATAGCAAGAATTTTTTTATATTGAATACCCTTTTTGATACAGTTTACCATTTGAAAATGTAGATGATAGATAGATAGATAGATAGATAGATAGATAGATAGATAGATAGATAGATAGATAGATAGATAGATAGATAGATAGATGGATGGATGGATAGATAGATAGATAGATAGATAGATAGATAGATAGATAGATATTATATTTATGTACAAATAGATACAAGATAGATAGATGGATAGATAGACAGATAGATATAGATAGGTAGATACATACATACATACATACATACATTCATACATACATACATACATAAATACATACATACATACATACATACATACATACATACAAACATACATACATACATACGGAGATAAAAAACAATGTATAGTTGCTTCCTTCCTCTAAAATTGATGCAATAACCTTAACTCACCACTAGATGGGACAGCAGCACCGGATCTCTGTATTGCACCTATTTAATATAGAGAACAGGATCTTGAAGCTTTAAGGAAGGAGAAGAAAAAAACAGACACATGACCTTATTTACACTTTTATAGCAAACTACTTTTACATATATGAGCCAAGACACATTGGATTACATCAGGGATGAATTAAAAATAAGAACAATCACATTACTGGCCATAACACAAGCTTTTCTTTTTGATGATTGGAATTTAGATGTAAGATGGGTTAACTATTTTTATTACAGATGACCTTTTATAGAGACATCAGGGTTGTAAGTAAGAAGGAAAGAAAGAAAAAAAAAACCTAGTGAACTTCCTATAGTGTCCTGTGTTTGGTCATGACACTGCTGAGGTGGAATTCCCCCAGAAGCAGCCTCGGGTTACCACTGAAGCCCCCCACCCCCTCCCGTTTACATCTCACTTCAAAGCCACTGCATTTTTCCTGTAATCCACCACTGAGCAAGTTTTTGTTTTATTTTCTTTTTCTCTAAATTGTTCAAGCTGCTGTGGAATTTGCAGAATTGCTTTCATTCCCACAGGAGAAAAATGTCAATTGTGCACAGTCATGCCATGCCACTTAGGAGTGGCAAGTGGAGGGGAGAGAATGGTGGTGGTGGGGGCAAGTCTGTACTTCATAAATCGAGGGTCATGCTCAAAGACGAGGGCAGACTGTAAGCCACTGTAATAAATGAGGAAGGGGGCAAAGTGAGGCCCAAATGGATCACAGAAGTGGGGAAAGAGGAGGGTGGTTGTTCTTGGAGTACAGTGAGAGTGACGGAGCAGTGAGCCACAGAACTCCACCCAAAACAGCAATGTACCTTTAAAGGTGCAGTCTGTAAGAGTGGGTGAAATCTAGAGGTGAAGTTGCATCTTTTGTCCATCACCTCACCCTCACCATTCTGAGCATGCAAGGAGAACCTATGGAAGACTTCAGTTCTCATTAAAACTCAACAGATGTTTACTCTAAAAACATGGCAGCCCCTATAGAGAGGACCGCTCCTCATATATTTGGACATTTACAAGGTCATTTGAGGCTTATGGAGAAAAAATAAAACATATAGAGGATTATGAATTCATCAAAATGTCAGTATGTCGTTGCTTTGTAATACTTTCAGAAGTGACAAAAATTACAGAAATCGTACACACTGCACCTTTAACATGTGATTGATAGCTCTATTTGATTCTTTGTATGGCCCCTTGATGGCCGGATTGAATAGATTCACTGGAGACAGTGGCACCCAAATCACTCTCATTTTTATATGTACAGTTTATCAACCCCAGTGTTGGCTCCTATCGCCAAATCTTCACATGATACGGTATCTTTGTATGAGCTTCTATGAGAGCCCTACTTTTATTTTGATTAGTTTTAGTTTCTATTTTACGTTCATGTACAAAGATTACAAAACAATTACATTCTGAAATTTCCATATATTTCGAATCACCTAAATCACCGGTTCAAGTCCCGCACGGACCATGTATCGAGTGAGGACTGGTAGCTGGAGAGGTGCCAGCTCTTCCACCTGAGCAATGCCGAGGAGCCCTTGAGCAAGACACCGAACCCCCAACGGCTCAGGGCACCTGCATATGGCAGCCCCCTTGCTCTGGCATCTCTCCTGTGCTGTTTATATGTTTGATGTGTGCCTGTCTCAAACTGCATGTGCATGTAACAATAACAAACATGAGTGAGGAACTCAATTTCCCCATTTGTGTGGATGATAAAAATTGTAAATTAAATGTCTTATTCTTTCCATTACCCTACAATGAGCCCATTAATGTATAGTTACATGAAAGGGGGTCCTCCCCCACCATGTTTTTCCAGTAGCCCAGAGTGGACATATTGAACATCGTTTGAGTTTTATGGTAGACTGATGTCTACCATAGGTTCTCCTGCAAGCTCAAAAGGGTGAAGATGATGGATACAACATGTTACCACTTCTAGATGTCACCAAGTCTTACACACTGCACCTTTAAGGTTGTTGTTGATGCAGACACATTAAAAAAGTCCTCTCAGACATCAACATTATGGATGATACATTTTATTGTGCCGAATAAAACACAGTGAATACCTATAAAGACTTTGTTTAACAAGCAAGTAAAATCTGAAGTGAAGTCAAGACTGTTATAATAGGTGGATAAGACTTAAGGATACAAAGCTAGAAACTGTAAAAGACATAATACACAAAGGAGTGGGGCTGGGTGGAGGGCGGCTCGCTAACCTGCCATATAGACAGGCTAAACTACACAACAAATAAGGTAAGAAAAAGTGTAAATGTCCAGTCTTACCAAACAGCAACCGAGAGGCAGAGAAATTACAAAATGTGTCCCCACATAAAAATAAACTCTCTATATATAAAACTTTTTAAAGATGTTCTCCATACGCTCTCAGACACAACAGTATTTAAGTTGAAAATGAGGTAAAAGTATAGGCCTTTCTGGAGGTAGTAGTGTGTATTTGATTGTACTATAGAACATGATATCATGAAGCTTCATCAAGACTCCCAAAGCTGGTCCACAGCAGCCTCTGCTGGTGTTTGAGGGACATGACAACGAATGAGGCTGGGATGTTTATTTGTTTACATGTGACATCATTATGTGATCTGTATCTGGATAGATTTGCGTTCTGTTTGCAGGGAAGACTACACCCTTTGTGCTTCGAGTGTCAACACACAGGTTCTTTGTTGGCATTTGACTTTTCTAACACATTGAGTTAATTCATGAGGTTTTTAAAGGTGCAGTGTGTAAGATTTGGTGACATCTAGTGGAGAGGTTTTGCATGTATCCATCACCCCATCCTCACCCTTCTAAGCATAGAGGAGAACCCATGGTAGGTCAAATGTGTCATCAAAACTCAAAAGATGTTTAGTATGTCCACTCTGGGCTACTGTAAAAACATTGCGGCCTATGTAGGGTGGACCTGCTCCTGATGTAAATATGCATTGAAGGGCTCATTTTAGAGTAATGTAAAAAGCAAGAAATATATCCAGGTGATTACACATTCGTAGAAATGTGAGTAAATAATTTTAGAGGTGGAAAAAAAAGGTACACACTGCACCTTTAATGAGTGTAAATAGATGGCAATCCGATGCATTGAAAAATCTTCTTTAAAATAAAACCATATTTTTTTTTCCCTTAACTTTATCAAAGGCTTGCAACCCACAGAAAACGAGTCTGCAACCCACTTTTGGGTCACAGCCCACCAGTTGAGAATCCCTGATGTAAAGGGACCCAAGTTAAGCAATTTAGCTACACTAGCTCAACCAGTTGGTGGCTCAGCTCTTGTATGAGAGGTGCACGGGAAGCTAACATGAACATCACCCAGAAGCCATTTGCAGGTGTCCTTAAATGTGATCAGTATAGTTTCCCTTTCAAACTGTCAATTTTCAAGTAATCCAGGTATACCTGAATACAGATCACATTACAATGCATGTGCTCTTTCATATCGAAGGAGCCTGCAAGTTTCAAAGATCTGTTCAAAGCCACTGATCAACGAGCGTCAATAGCAGCTTGTCAATCTCTCTGGTTGGGTTGTGACCAACAGCGCCACCTGTACAGTGTTTGGATTCATCTAATTAGTTGAAACAATTCTTTGTGATGTCGTAATTGTTGAATTTGCAGTCCCTCCTCCATGAACACAAATTGAATTTTCTAATGCCTCATTTGGATTTAAAGGTGTAGTGCATAGGTGTCAAACTCTGGCCCGCGGGCCAAACTT
>JAFBJT010109178.1:76929-94429 GCA_016785325.1 Chascanopsetta lugubris
GTCTTTAGGGGACAGGAAGAGTCTTTAGGGGACAGGAAGTGTCTTTAGGGGACAGGAAGAGTCTTTAGGGGACAGGAAGTGTCTTTAGGGGACAGGAAGAGTCTTTAGGGGACAGGAAGTGTCTTTAGGGGACAGGAAGAGTCTTTAGGGGACAGGAAGTGTCTTTAGGGGACAGGAAGAGTCTTTAGGGGACAGGAAGTGTCTTTAGGGGACAGGAAGAGTCTTTAGGGGACAGGAAGTGTCTTTAGGGGACAGGAAGAGTCTTTAGGGGACAGGAAGTGTCTTTAGGGGACAGGAAGAGTCTTTAGGGGACAGGAAGTGTCTTTAGGGGACAGGAAGAGTCTTTAGGGGACAGGAAGTGTCTTTAGGGGACAGGAAGAGTCTTTAGGGGACAGGAAGTGTCTTTAGGGGACAGGAAGAGTCTTTAGGGGACAGGAAGTGTCTTTAGGGGACAGGAAGAGTCTTTAGGGGACAGGAAGTGTCTTTAGGGGACAGGAAGAGTCTTTAGGGGACAGGAAGTGTCTTTAGGGGACAGGAAGAGTCTTTAGGGGACAGGAAGTGTCTTTAGGGGACAGGAAGAGTCTTTAGGGGACAGGAAGTGTCTTTAGGGGACAGGAAGAGTCTTTAGGGGACAGGAAGTGTATTTAGGGGACAGGAAGTGTCTTTAAGGGACAGGAAGAGTCTTTAGGGGACAGGAAGTGTCTTTAGGGGACAGGAAGAGTCTCCTGAGGACACACATTTGAGTTTTCTTCCACTCGTCCGCTGGCAGAGCCTGAAGATCAGCAGCTGAGTTCTGACGACAAAGTGAGAGGAAATAGCTCACATGTCATTACTGGTAGTCGACGCCCCCTCCTGGCTGAAATGATGTGTGACAGCCTCAGTTTACAGAGCAGGGGCATCAAACGGCCCAATTTGATTCAAGTAGGCGGGGCCAGTAAAACCATGACCTTTAAACAAAGACACATGTACACAGAACCCTAGTGGACAAATTTGACATCGCAGTCACTTTTATTTGAAACATTCCAGTTCATGTCTTCTCTGTCATTCGTACACTTTGTAAAATCAGCGCTGGGGCCGGATTGGACGCTCTGGCGGGCCGGTTCTGGCCCGCGGGCCTTAGGTTCCCCCCCCCACCCTTGTCTAGATGTTTCTACTTTTTCGACACATTTTCAGTCAAACACAAACTATATGTGAGGGATTCTTTGTCATTCACTGGAATGACAGTCCTGCAGATGTTTGTATCAGTGTTATTTATCATAAGGTGAATTCACGTGTCATCAGCAGCAGATTGAGGCTTGTTTACATGTTCCCCGACACAAACACACTCGCCTCCTCTCGTCTTTACGCGCAAACACAAAATCGCTTCACACACCCGGCCGCCGCCGCCGCCGCCGCCGCCGCCAGATGACCGTCATTACTGCGTTTCCCGAGTGTCCCAACTCAATCAGAGGTGACACAAAGGACCTGATCACAGCTGATGAGCTGCCGTCTCAAGTCCCCTTCTTGCCTCTCGTGCTGATTGCAGCCATCAGTGTCCGTGTGGGTGAGACGCCGCCCGATGCCTCTCCTCCCTCGACGAGCATCATCTTCCACCTTCACCCTCGGAAAGGTGACGCGGACGGCGGGAAATGGCCACACGCGCGGAGGCTCGGTATTAAATGTAGTGGATGTAGAGTTACACTCGACGCGTCCCCATGTCTTCGCCGCCTCATCGTCTGCTCCGACCTTTTCAGATCACAGGCATCACATGTTGTGCTTTGACTCACGGATTCATCTGCTTTACTCTTTGTTTATAGGAGCCGTCACACTCTCGTGCGTTTGCATGTGTGGCTGGATTTTTTTCCGACATGTTTTTTGTCGCAATGTAGCACGAGCGTGTGTCTCTTCAGAACATGGCCATACTTTCATTCCGTCAGGATGTTCGGGGGGGCGGGGGGGGGGGGGGGGGGGGGAAGAGGGGGGTNNNGGGGGCCCCGGCGGCGGGGGGGGGGGGGAGTAGAGAGTTGTGGCTGAAACTCTTTAGCGATGGCGATATTCCAGAAGTGTTTACAACTTTGCCAGGAGTATTTGGGGCCTTCGGTCCCTGTCACTTTAAGTATGTGTTGTCGTCTGGGCCGATGGTCTCCACAGTGAAGAGGTGAGGAGAGGGGAGGAGGTGATTGACAGCTCAGGAAGCAGCTCTGGGACACGCCCCCCTCAAAACAGAGCATTTTCCTGAGAGGGCCAAAACAGACGGGAGGGAGCAGATTCTTTGAGCTCAGCAGAGGAATGAAGTTTGTTCCCTCTTTGGTGACGACGGGCATCAGAACAATCATGGATTCACTTTTGCCAATGAATCAATGAACACGCAGCCTCGTTGTGTAACATCCCCGAAGTCGCCTCGTCCATGTGACCTGTCAATATATTATTCAGTGTTCAAGACATCCACTATTTATAACACAGCATGTATGAACACGACTTCACACCCTGCAGACACACTGCAAACCTTTAGCTGCTCCATCCGTCCGTGGGCCTTTATTTTGAAAGTCTCTCCGTTTGGGATCCTCACGTATCGATTCCCCAGAGCTCGTATTGGCTGAACGCTCCGAGTTCTTTCATAACAGTGACCAGTGTCGGTGATGTCATGTTTTCTTTATCCCGCCGTGGCGATATGAAATCGTAAGTGGATGCATTTTTCATGTATAGTCTTAGGTTTTCCCTCCGGGCCCCGTTGTTCCAGTCCGACCATTGTGACCCACATACCCACAGAAAACATCTGTTTCCACGTGTTTTCACACCGTCCGCTGTTTCCATAGCGACTAACAGCACACGCGTTTTCTTTTCGTCCCGTGTCAGAGCGTTAAGCACAAACTCAGGCATTGTATTCTTTCTTTTTTTATTTCAAACATCTGCTTTGGGAGAAGCCACAGTTTGTGCTCTGTGTAAACACTGTCACCGGATTCAGAGTTTGCACAGAAACACAGGGAGCAGAGGAACAACTGCGCCGGGAGACGAATACATTTCAACACCTCGGACGTGATGAATCCCTCCGACCGGCTCCAGACATCTTTCTCCAAATTTGGAGACTCAAGGAGAAGCTGTTTTATTTCTTAAAAAAAAAAAAAGCGAGGCAGCGAATCCCTGAACCGTGCGCGCGGCTGCGTTTGCATGGCGATGTTATTATGTTTTGAGTTTTGTTTACATGGACAGGAGGAGGCTCGTGGCCCCGTGCGGAGCGGTGCCACCCGAGCGGCTGACTGGGAATGAGTGTGGACAGCCCAGCGCCCGGGGGGCCGCCCCGGCCCGGGGTCGTCGCCCGCTGACCTTGTGTTGTCTGCGCCGGGAATCTGATCTGACAGTGCGAGGCCCGGGGCCGCAAACGCACATGTGGCAGCGCCGATAATCACCGGGAGCCGCCGCCGCCCACTGACTGACAGAGGAGGTGTCAGGGCCGGCGTGACGGCGGCCAGAGGCGTCCACACGGGGAGCGCTCCACTTTGCACATCAATTAAAGGAGCAGTGAGATGATTGGGGCAGTTAAACTGACAGGTGTTTGTACAGTGAGTGGGGGTCAGAGGTCAAGTCCATTAATGCCCCAGATGGACGCCATCGCTTAAAGGTGCCGAGGGTAAGGTTTTAGAAAGTGAAATTATTTCCATCCCACTCAGCAGAAATGGAATTTGATATAATCAGCTGAATGTGCTGATCATTGTTTTATCCCCCTAGAATAAGCACCTACTGTTTTCATCAGTACCCCCCCCCCCCCCCCCCCCCCCCCCCCCCCATGGAGGCCGCCATGTTGCCCCCCTGAATGAATCTCAACACCTTGAACTGAGGTTCTTACATCATGAGAAAGGAAAGGCTGATGTGATTCGTACACCACTAGATGTCACCGAATCGTACACACTGTACCTATAAGCAACCAAGGCGGAAATATCCTGGAGTTATATTATATTTATTTAAAGAATGAGGAGAAATCACTGAGAAATCAGAATGTTTGAATTTGTCCACTGTGCCTTAATTGACATGAAACACTCCAACATTAAAAGGATGTTATGAATAAATCATTCTGGTTGTAGATAGAACGGAGACACTTCTGCGCCTGAGTATTTTCAAAGGCGCAGAGCAGCTCCTGAATCTCACCTTCCCTCACAATCGCAATCCGCCGGCTGATAGCTGATCTTTAATTTGAACCGTCCTCGTCAACATCACGGGGTCGCGGCGGTGGCGGCGCCGGGTCGGGGATATTGAGCCAGAGAGGACTTCTCCCTCTCGGCTCGGCCCGGCTGTCCAAACGTATTAGACAGATAAATGAGAGCTGGACCGGCGTCGGAGGGAGTGGGGCCCCCCTCGGTCATTTATTGGTCCCCTGAATCCTGACTCCATCAGATAGTGAGCAGCCTTTCACTGCCGCCGCCGAATCTCTCTGCATCTGTTGACCTGCGCTGAAACAGCCGCCCTGATGTGAGGCGCCTCTGTGGCAGTGACGCAGCACTTCTCGGTTTTCTTAGTTTCTTTTATTTTCTTATTTTTGTTGGCAAATTGTATTTTTTTGTTTTTGTGCAGACTGGGGTTGTAAACCTTTTTGACACTGAGTGCCGGTTTGAAATATGAGTGTGGTCATTAACTATGACTCAGCATTTAAAAGATCAAAGAAAATGAATGATCAATTAAATTGAATGAGAGTTCTTAGAAACACAAAACACCCATTACAATAGTTTCTGCTGCTACAACTAATAATAATGATAATAATAATAATGATAAGAATAGCAACAACAACAAAAACAACAATAATAATAAAATAATGATAAGAATAGCAACAACAACAAAAACAACAATAATAATAAAATAATGATAAGAATAACAACAACAACAAAAACAACAATAATAATAAAATAATGATAAGAATAGCAACAACAACAAAAACAACAATAATAATAAAATAATGATAAGAATAGCAGCAACAACAAAAACAACAATAATAATAAAATAATGATAAGAATAGCAGCAACAACAAAAACAATAAGATGTGTGATCATCATCATCATCTTAATTCCTCCATAATAATTTCAGTGTGGTCATGTGACTTCCGCTCGGACCCGACCAGGAAAGTAAGGCTGGTTTCCTGTATCCATGGTGACAGGAAGTGCTCTCCAATCGTATTGCTGTATTGTGTGTTAGGGAAATGCTTTGCTTCCTGCTGGTTTCACTGACTTCCTCCCGTTGGTGTGGTGTGGTGTGTGTGTGTGTGTGTGTGTGTGTGTGTGTGTGTGTGTGTCTGTGTGTGTGTGTGTGTGTGTGTGTGTGTTTTCAGGATTCTTCCTGCGGTCCTGGAAAGTGCCACAGTTTCTAACTCGAGCTCCTGCCGTGTTCTCTTCTTCGTTCTATGTTTTCATTCTTCAACATGATGGAAATCGAATAACGTAAGTTTAACATTGTTTTTGAAATGACTCAGATTCAGTCGTAGCCATTACTCTTCGTTTATTTCAGCTTTGATGTTGTCAAATCTGAGGCTTTGATCTAATGACATCACTGATTTTTGTGGCCTTTAAAATCCAAACAGCAAAGTCTTTGTGAACCGGCTTCTTGTTGACATGGGGGACTGATCTAGAACCGACAACCCTCCGAGACCCCCCCCCCCCCCCACACTGGATCTAACCCGGCAGGGATGCAAATCACCGGTCGGACCCCCCTTCAGATCCCGCCTCAGCCCAGCCTGCACCCGCTCCTGCTGGACTCCATCCAGCCCGTCCTGGCCCGGGCCATCATGGACCCACCGCCGGTGATGGAGGGGGGATCGGCCGCCGCCGCCGCCGTCCCGCCGCAGACGCCTCCGTCCCCCAGGGGCTGTGACTCGTCGGCGGGACTGGCTGGGAAACCCTGCTGGAGCCTGGACATGAGGGTGGCGGTTCTCCTGCTGACTGTGGCCGGAGCCGTGATCCTGCTGCTGCTCTACAGGCTCCTGCAGCTCAGACACAGGTCAGCGCACTGGATGAATCTGGCTTCAGTGTGATCGTTTGAATTCGTTCGAATTAAAGGCGCAGTGTGTGCGATTCGGCGACATCTAGAGGTGAAGTTGCGTGTTGTATCCATGTCATTAGAAATCAAAACATGTTTATATTGTCCACTCTGGGCTACTGTAAAAACATGGCAGCCCCCGTAGAGAGGACCTGCTCATGCCATCATTTCAGGGTAATGATAATTTCAAATTCATGAGAATGTCAGTCTGCAGTTGTTTTGTAACGTTAGAGGTGACATGAACCAAAATCGTACACACTGCACCTTTAACTGTGCGCTGTTGATGTCATGCGTTGACCTGAGGTTTGACGTCGTGTCCTGCAGACTGAGTGTGGCGAGGGCGAGACACGCCCTGCAGTACCACGGCTTCTACCGCGCCGCCACCTACACGCTCAAACACCCGGCGCCGCGCCACCGCCTCCCGCCCGAGAAGAACGGATCCGTCCCCGACGCCGCGCTGCAGGTCAGCACCGTAACCGCGGTGACGCCCGGCGCCGTCGCCCCTTCCCTGCCACCTCCTCCGGCTCCAGCAGCGGCCAGTCCGCCCCCGCTGCCGCTCCCCTCGCCCCCGGTCCTGCGCCCGCCCTCCCTGCCCCTGCCCCTGCCCCTGCCCGCCATCCACACCACCCCGCCCAGCCCTCACCTGTCGTGGGGGGCGTGTTCGGACGCGGACGTCTACTCCCGGATCGGCGTGTTCCGGGCGTCCCGGCTCTCCAGCCTCTCCAACCTCTCCACCCACTCCAAGGTCATCCTGTTCGAACACTCGTCTCTCTGAAGTATGTGACATCTCATCATCCACAGAACTCTTTTCAAACCATGTTTCTACATCAACACACTTCCTGAACTGAGGTTGTTTACACGCGGGATCCCCTGACGTTATATGTTCTTCGCGCAGACGTAGCTGGCACAGACCCGTTCCTTCAGTGTTGTTGTTGTAGCGGCCGAGCTCATTGTTTCCACACAGAGCCACTTCCTGTGCCGGTCCCCGCCCTGTTTCCCATCATCCCCCGTGTTTCCGCTCACTCTCCCCTCGTCTCTGCTTCAACAGAGGCATTTCAGCCACTGAACGATTTGCAGTTTGTACGAATAAACACTGAACGTGACATTTAAAGCCCAAAGAGATGCACAGACTTTAAAGGAACTGTGTGTAGGATTTTGGTGACGACCGCGGGCGAAGTCACGTGTCACTTCAACGTTCACTTCCAAACATGCAAGAGACACTCTGGTGGCCTTCAGTTATCAGAGGCGGTGCAACATGGCGGCTTGTTGAGAGGACGTGTCCCCAAGTGCAAACTTTTACCCTCAAAAACATCAGCATATTTTATATATTTACTTTGTACCAATGTAAATAAATAGAGAAATGAATAATTCAAGATATACAGGCTGTACCTTTAAATGATACAGCCACCATGTGTCCTCTAGAGGGCAGTGCCGAGCTGAGTTTTCTGAAATCTCTTGCCTACACTGCCCCCTGTGGTTCCTGCTGCTACTGCTCCATTTTGTCTGCACTCACAGACTTTGAATGAAGAAAACAAAAAGCCCATTACGATTGACCGTTTATGAGCTTTAAGGAGGCGGAGTGGGTCATCCACCCGTCACTAGGTCGCTGGTTTGATCCCCTGCTCCTCTTGTCTGCACGTTGACATGAGCCACATAATGAGGCCTGGATTTTGTCCTTCTGGTCACCGAGTGGTCCAATAGCATCGGGATCAGTTCATTATTTTGTGACCTTGATTTTCACCTTCACCCAAAAACAGCCTTTGAAAAAACATATTTTTAATATTTAACTCTCGAAGTATTTGTCCTTTATATTTCAGCCACAGATTCCGATTCAGGGTGGAAGTTGTTTATTCTTGTTTCCAGGCTGGAAAACAAAGACCTTATATGTGACTTGACTCTTTAGTCGTGAGGCTTTGAAAAATTCATATCTGGCCTCTGACTTCAGATCATAGAATGGTCCTTGGAAACTTTTATTTTAGAGAGACAGAGAACAGAGGACCAGTCTCTGTTTGATGTGTCACTTGAAAATGACTGTGAGAGCAGACAGAGCAGCAGCAGTAGCACCTGCTACAGGTTCAGGAGGGTCAGACACACACACACACACACACACACACACACACACACGCACACACACGCGCCACCTCCTCCCATTATCCTAGATGTTAAAACTTCCTGGATAGGAGCGCTGCCATCTTGTTTTGATCATCTCTATATTCCCCTCAGTCCTTCACACTGTACCTTTAAGGCATTCATGTACTGTAGATCATCAGTTTGACCATATTGGGGCGTCATGTCCAGTCATTTATGTGTAGTACTTCCGCTGGCCACCAGGAGATTTTTTTCATTTCCATAACATATGTTATTGTACTTTGTGTCAATCAGCATATGTAAACACACTTTGCAGGTTTTCTTCTTTTTGTGAAAAATCCCCTTCAAAACAAAAGCATAGGATTTCTTTTTTCTTCACTTTTTTTGCCCAGTCATTCTTTAATCGGGTCCGCGATCCACTTTTTGCTCGCAACCCACCAGTTGAGAATCACTGCATTATTTCCCTGTAACCCCGTCACCACGAAGGGCTGGGAGATGAACCCCCCCCCCCCCCCCCCCCCCCCACCGGACCCCCCCCCCCCCCCCCGAAAGCTTTGGGAGTTGGTATTTCTTCAGGTTGTGTGAGGCTGAGAACGTCCGCCATGTAATTCCCTCTGACAGCAGAGCGCCAGCGGGTCGTCCGCCGGGGTTCACATGAATGAACAGTTGAAGAGCGTATGGGTGAAATGTAATCTGCTCTCCTCTGCTCCTCCAGAATGAGGCAGGTTTACAGCCAAGTGCACTCCACAGTGTCTCTGAGGAAGCGCAGACAACACACTGACACAAGCACCTCTCATGTTAAAGGTGCAGTGCGTACGATTTTGGCCATTATGTGCATGAGAAGGGGGTCCTCTCTGGGGGCCGCCATGTTTTTACAGTGTAGTAAAATTGAATGCATTTTTTGAGATTTAATGACAACTGAAGTCGACCACAGGTTCTCCTGCATGTTCAGAAGGGTGAGGTGATGGTCACAACGTGCAACTTCACCTCTAGGGGTCATCAAATCTTACGCACTGCACCTTTAAAAAAAATGTAAACAATGCAAAATGAATGGCGGGTTAAAGGAAGGAAAAGGTAAAGATACCTGAGCAATCAATTAAGGAAGGAGGGAACGAGGCAGCTGCTCGAGGGAGTGAGGAAGGAATGAAGGATGCCTGAAGTATAGGGAGCAAGGAAAGGAAGGAGGAAAGGAAGGAAGGAGCGAAAGATACAGCAGGTTATTGTGTGAGGTGGTTACCAGCTGTGGGCCCCTCACATCACGCACCTCTGTATTCCTGCTCGGCCTCGGCCCCTTTGATCAGGTAATTGCCCCCCGCCCCAGAGTTTGCATCCCCCATATGTTGCCATGGCGACCGGCCTCTTCACTGCGCATCTGTGTGACCCTTTCAGCGCCTTTTTGAGATGGCCTTGGATGTTATGATTCTGACGACAGAAGAAGAAGAGAACCCCCCCCCCCCCCTCCCCCCCCCCCCTCTCTCATGATTCTGACGACAGAAGAAGAAGAGCCCCCCCCCCCCCCCTTTGGACCTTTGTGTGATATCTCTGATGCAGGAGTTGTTGTTGTTGTTGTTGTTGTTGTTGTTGTTGTCGTCTTGTCTGGCTCTCTGGCTCCATGTTGGAGGGTCACTCAGGGTTAAAAGATAGACAGGAAGTTATTTAAAAACACTTTACACATGTATGTCATCTAATGTACATTTTCAAACCCCATAGAAATGAAAGTTCCCGCATAATAATTACATTGAGAATAGAATAGAATAGAACAGAATAGAATAGAATAGAACACAGCTGCTCTTTTTCTTCTATTTTGAACATTTAAAAAGCACTGGGTGTCGACTGAGGACACATTTCTGCAAAATACTGGGAATAAATCGTATTTGTGGATCTTTACTTGGATGTAACATGGATTTCTTTGTTCATTCAAACCAAATTTAGCTGAGTATTTACATTTTTTTATTATTGATATGATTATTTTATAAGAGGCTGTTTTTCTAGAAATCCACCTCTAGAAGCCACGCATCATGTGCTCAGTTACAGATGATATTGTTTCCATGTGTATCTGTAGTTTACAAGTTAAGGTTAAGGTTAGTTAAGGCTTATAACAATATAAGATTTTATTTACATTCATTCTTTTTTAATTGGTCAAATCAGTCATTGATTCCCTGGATATGACCAATTTGAATTATGATATTTTTGAGATATGCTTGATGCAATGACAACAAATATTATTTATCTTTATTAATGACTCTGGTATTAAGATAAATGTATTTTTTCTTTAAACTTAATCCAGTGTGCACATTCTGAAACAAGTGTTTGATCATTTCACATGATCTGAACAGAACTCATATCTGAAGACAAATGTGGAGAACAATGACTAGAAATGATAAAAGGATCTTTTTATTGAACATGACAGAGAACGAGACTTTTAACAGATGCTCTGCTCACTTTCATTCTTTACTCCGGACTATTTCTTTGTGCCACTTTGAAAGTCTGAGGATTTTTCGAAATCTTTATTTCACGTGACACACACACACACACACACACACACACACGCACGCGGCGTCAGGGTCTGCAGAAATGACACTTGATGATCTTCTTGAAGGCGCTCTGGAAGTCTTTGTTGAAGTAGGCGTAAATGATGGGGTTGAGCAGGGAGTTGGAGTAACCCAGCCAGTTGATGACGTCCTCCAGCCAGCGGGGCATGTAGCACGAGGCCCGGCAGAAGGGCATGACCAGGGCGACGATGAAGAAGGGCAGCCAGCAGAGGATGAAGGTGCCCATGATGATGCCCAGCGTCTTCACCGTCTTGCGCTCGCGTGCCAGCGCGATCTTGCGCTTGGCCTCCGTCGCCTTCTCGTGGCGGCTCTGGAAGAGCGGCGCGCTGCTCGGCGCGTTGGGCAGCGGCAGGTTGGGGCCCTTGGAGCTGCTCTGGACCTCGATGATCTCCAGGGACTCGCCGTCCACCGCGTGCTTCACGGCGCCGTTGACGCTGGGCAGCGGCCGCGGCTCCACGCTCCTCTTCCAGTTCTTGCTCGGCGCGTCGCCGGGGGTCTTTCTGTGCAGGAGCGCGGGGGACAGCGCCAGGCAGGAGTCGGACACTTTCTTCCGCTCGCTTTTACGCACGGTCTTCCGGATCCGGAAGCGCGCCGCTTTGAATATGCGGCCGTACAGGACCAGCATCAGCGTCAGGGGGATGTAGAACGCCCCGAAGGTGGAGTATATGGTGTACCAGGGGTCCTGCCTCACCTTGCACTGCTTCGGGGTCGCTCCGTCCGGCGCCGGGTTGGGCTGCGAGCTCATGATCAGCATGGGGGGCACGGAGATGGAGAAGCCCACCAGCCAGGTGACGCCGATGAGGACCGCGGCTCTCCTCGGCGTCCTCTTCTTCATGTACTCGATGGGCTCCGTGATGGCCCAGTATCTGTCCAGGGCGATGGCGCACAGGTGCAGGATGGACGAGGTGCAGCACAGCATGTCCAGGGAGATGAAGATGTCGCACGGCACCTGGCCCAGAGTCCACTGGTTCAGGACCTGGTACAGCGCCATGGGCAGCACCAGCACCGACACCATGAGGTCGGTGACGGCCAGCGAGCCGATCAGGTAGTTGGCCACATTCTGCAGGGAGCGCTCCAAGGCGATGGCTGCGATTACGCACGCGTTGCCGAAGATTGCGCACAGGATGAGTGCGCCCAGCAGGACGGAGGTGAGCACCTGGTAGCTCAGCTTCACCTCCTCCTCCTCCTCCTCGGGTCCAGGGGTCGGGCTGGAGGTGGGTTCCAGCTGCTGTGACCAGGCTGTCGTGTTGTTCTCCATCGCTTGGGGAGCCTGTCTTTACGCACAGCGTGGCTCGGTGCGCATGGCACCGTGGCTGTGCGCAAAGCTGCTGGAGGAGACTGGTCAGTGAGTGTCGGCTGCTGCTGGAGAATGATGCTGCCTCTTTATACTGATGATGGAAAATGCGTCACGGCTCCGTGAGGATGAAACCGAGTCTGACCGAGTGTCGCTGTGACTGTGACACTGAGCGAAACAAACATGAACCTCTAATATTCCTTTTATTTGATTTGAAAATGGAGTGAGTGTAGTTAATGGTAGTTAATGTTCCATTCTCATCATTTCAGTTCATATTTCAGAGTAAGGGGCTCCTTCATTTCTTACACCTGAGTTCCATTATGTGCTGCCCTCAGGTGAGACACTGCCACCTAGCGTCAGACCAGTGGAAGTATTATGTTTTGTGAGCGTCCCAAAAGACAAACAAATGAATAGATGAATCATAAACACACAGATGATCAAGTCATGGAAGCATTTGATGTCAAATGTAGTTTATTTGTTTATATAAATAAGCAATGATACACAATTGTACGTGAATAAATGCTGATTCATATTGTACATATTATAGTACTAATCCTTGAAATCACCGAAAGAATCGTACACTTTATTGTATTTTATCTTATTTTTCTCGTGAAAAGACCGTATTGGTGTTCACCGCGTTCCGTAGTGCCTCCTCTCTTGGTGACGTCACAGGTTGGTTGCAGCTCCTGTAAGTTGTGTCTTCAACGCAGTTTCCTTCGTTGTTCCGTCTCTAAAACGTCACGGAGCCGTCAGGAAGGTGAGTTCACAACAATACTAACATAGATATGATCTAAATGAAGTTTTACATTCTGTGTGTGAGCGGCCATATTGGATTTACACGACAGAAGGAAGCAGCTTCTGTTGTTGTTGTTGTTGCTCTGAGAAGCTAACATCAACATGAACGCTGTTTGTATTCTGCTCCTGTCAAAGTTAGACTTCTCAACATGATGTACAACCAATAACATGGGTCATTTGAACAGATATATTTTAAATGAAGGCGAATAACATTAGTAAGAATGTCACCTGTTACATACAATGTCATATTTCAAACACTTGCCTGCTTCCAGCTCACAAGACATGGGTTAAAACATTTGTTTATGTACTTCTCCCTTCTCTTAAAACGGGGGGAATACATATCTTTAGTTACATTTTTTCATTACTAAGTTTCTTAAAAACAGCAGACAGTCCAATGTAGAAACTGTGCCATGTGAGACAATAATCAAATTATTATTTAATATTTATTATTAATTCCAGTGTTGTTATAAAAGCATTGACCTGTAGTGTGACCCAGTTTTGCTGAGTGTGCAAACTAATGTCTGCTGTTCCAGGTTTGACCCCGTGACCCTGGACTTTCTCTTATCAGACGGTGCCTAAAGGCAGGGGGTGTTTTTATAACCAACACTTGTTGACTGTGTTTATTGTGACAGAGCTGCTGTTGATGAGCTTGAAGAAAAGACACCATGCTCCGCTGCAGGAGGTGTCGCAAAACTGTCATAGACTCATCGCATTTGGCCACGGTGAGTGAAAACTACTCATATAGTTCATTTAAATGTCTCATCTTCTATGTTTAGTCTCAGTTCATTCACTGTTTGTTAGATGATTCGTTTGTCATTCATGTAAATGTGTTTGTTTCAAGTCTGTGCTTTAGTCTGACCAATGTGTTTCATGAAACTATTATGATGTCATTTCCTGCCCATCTGGACCAAGACTCAAGTGATATGAGAGATTTGAATGTATATCTAAGAAAGTTTTTTGAATGAATTTCTTAATAAATATCTTTAAGAGTTGAACTTTAGGTCAGACAAACTATCAATGCCTGGAGATAACAATGTCTTTTTCTGTCATAAAAAAAGATATGTTGGTCATTTATCAGTGCCAGAGAAACGATGTGTAACAGGAGCGGTCCTTTTATCTCTAACGTTGAAACAGGATGAGGCCACAGATGAAGGCTCGTGCGCTGTTTGCAGTATCTGGCACGTGAACACTGACTCGCTGCCAGAGTGGATCCTGAGCTCAGTTCACCAGGTAAGTGTGTCAGCTCCAGAGTCAAGTCTGTGGTGTCAGTGACAAACAGGATACAAAAAAGAAATAGTATTTTTGTCTCATAAACATTGATATATATTATTTTTAGTAGTAGTAGTAATATAAATTCATTATTATAATTCTAACTTCATATTAATATATTCTTAAATCATTTTTTACATTATTTTTCTATTGTTATGTTATTTTATTTTTTGATTCATTTATTGTATGTCATGTTGTTGTCATATGTAAGTGTTTACGTATTTGGATGATCTAAAAATGGATGATTCTACTGCTTGTGTTAATAGAAAGAAGCGGAGTCTTTGTTAAAGAATTATGTATCTCTGGTCAGAAACAAGTATCAGAGCTCTGACCCTGCAGATTTTAATGGATAAAAAAAGCCACAAAAATCGTATTTAACATTAAAGCGTCGAGTAGTTGAGATTAATGCGTCTGTGGTTTCTGCCTAGTCCCAGTGGACTGTGGGGAAACTCAACTGCCAGAACTGTGGAGCTCGACTGGGTGGCTTCAATTTCATAAATCACACTAAGTGTCCCTGTGGCCTGGACGCCACCGTCCACCTCAGCAAGAGCCGCGTGGACCGCGACCACAAACACTGCGTCCTCATCGTCCAGCCGAGGAGGACGAGGCCCGAGAAGAGACCGGCTGCTCTGCTGACGGACGACGCGGAGGACGACCGTGAGACGCGAAACAGGACAGAGCGGGACAGTTTGCAGTCCCACCTGAGCCCTGCAGGGGCTTCCAGCTCGGAAAGCAGCAGCGTGTTGTTTCCCTTCAGTCCTCTGTACTGCATCTCTCACAGGAGGAGGTGCAGTCTGGAGGACGACGCCACCTACACCACCACATGTTTCTGCCCCTCGGGTCTCCCTGACCGCTCCCCTGCCACTTTGACCAGGACAGACAATGAGGCCACGTGGTCCCCGGTCTTATACACTAGTAGCAGTGGTCAGGAGTTGAGCGGAGACGGAGAAGCCTCAGGCGGCGCTGTTGCCTTCCATTCGTTCGGGAGGAGGCGTCGGCTGCGGGAGCAGGAACTGCTGGAGACCAACGCGAACCACGAGGAGGCGTCTGAATCCACTCTGTTCCTCAGAGGAAGAACCGTCTCTGACAGTGTGGAGGAGCAGGAAGAGGAAGTGGAGGTAAAAACGATCGTATTCATCAAGTCATTTTGCGGTTTCTTGTATAACCAATTGTTGATTAGCTCTAAATGTAGAAAAAATGTATGTGCCCCCTACTGGCTCGTCTGATAACTACAGGTCAAACACAAGCTCCTGTGTGTAAGCAAATCCATTTAAAAACAGATACTGAATAAATGTTTGTGATAAGTTAAGTTCTAATCACTTATATGATGGTAAAGTGTCGTGACTGATGGATGAATGTGATGTGTGGATCCTCATGGTCTCCTGAGGATGGATCACACACTGACTGATTCTCTGACCTTTTCCACCTGACAACCATCAGGCCGCAATTATCACCAGGTCAAAATTGAAAGGTCACATTGAATTTATCGATGATCCAGACGTTTCCCCAGAGGCTGAACCCCCTTAGAATCCACCGCCCTCTCACTCCCCCCTCCTCCTCCAGACTCTGGTCTAACTAGCTCATCCCCTTTTTGTTTTTGGAGCCACTAGCATCTTTGTCGTCGTCGCCAGTCTCCAACGGCCTGAGGAAAAGAGAGAGGAACCGTCTGAAGAGTCTGAGGAGGAAGCAGAGGAGGAGGGAACGGTGGCTTCACTGTGAGCAGGAGCAGGTGAGAGAGTTCAGCTCTGTTCAAATCAAATCAATAGGTGCTGAAACCCTGAGGTTTCTGCACTGCCCTTTCCCCACAGACCTGAGTGGCATAAAAAGTGGCATGTGTGATGAACTAGAGTTCATGGGCAACGTATGTGCTTTTAGACTTTTATTTTTAGACAGTTATCTGCCTCTAAGCTCTTGCGGGCCACATGAAATGACTCTCGCGGGCCACGAGTTTGACACAGGTGCCATGGAACCACAGAAACAGTGGAGGCTGGAACTTGGCCTTTGATGTGTTGGTGTGTTTGTGCGCAGGCTGAGCGCGTGAGGGCGGCGAAGCTGCTCCGTGAGGACGTGGACAGAGAAGGTCTGAACTGCGCCGTGTGTCTGGACGTGTTCTTCAGTCCGTACAGCTGTCAGCCCTGCAGACACGTCTTCTGCGAGCCCTGCCTCCGCATGCTCGCCAAGAACCAGCCCAAGAACACGCCCTGTCCCCTCTGCCGCACCCCCATCTCCAACACCGACCCCCACAAAGGTGATGATGAGTCACCACACACACTTTCAAAGGGGGGTGATCCTGTTTTTTTTTTTTTACTCACGTAGCTTCTCTCACGCTGTTTGTCCAACCCCCAGAACTCGACCAGACGGCCAAGACCCTCTTCCCTAAACTTTACTCCAGCCGCCAGCAAGCCTTCCAGAAGGCGCTGTGCGCAAAATGGCCACTGCCCAGCTGTCGCAAAGGCTTCCGAACCTTTTGGGGTGAGTGACGGTGAAAGAGTTGTGTAGTTGCATGAACAGGGCTGTCAAGTTTTGCCAGAGTGAGATTACATCTGTTGGGGGCGGAGCCACAGACCTGCACACACTGAAATTCCAGCAATTGGTGAATCTGATCATGAATTAAAAAGTTAAGATGAGATCATCCTTTTCTATTATTATACGCAACGCCCTCATTTGGCCAAACTTCCAAAATTCACTTTGACCCCCAAAGACAGAATATGAAACTGTCTTGAGGACACACTTTTATTGTGATGACTTCAGGGTACCAGAGGCACGCAGCAGCGGCGGCGGCGGCGGAGAGACGCTGGCACTTCGGCCAAGGCGCCTTCATGCTGGAGGCGTTCGACCTGAACGACATGCGGCGCTGGCTCTTTGACATCGGCCTCGTCATCGTCTACATCCACTCTGTCAACTGGATCCTGGCTCTGCTGCTCATGTGCTTCCTCGTGTACTACCTCCTCTTCTGAGCCGCCGGGACGCAGCACACATCTCAAAGTGAAGGTTTCATCGTCCTCCTCTTTTCCTGAAGAGGAAAAATGACATCATTCATTATGAACAGGTGTGTGACGTCAGCATAGACCTTATAACTGTGTTGCTTTCAACTTAAAGGGTCAGATTTAGTTTATTCAAGTGGAAAACGAGCTTGGTTTGCAGAACTGCTCAGTCATAATATGAAAAAACAGCACAACTCTGAGCCTCATCACGAGTCAATACAAATGATTCACTGATAGTAAAACTGTTGGATAGATTATTTTATTTTAACAAACATGTTTTTTGTCTGTCTTTACATGTCTGACTTGACAAATCCCATGTGTCTTTATCGGAGGTGAAACAATCCAATTGTCCCGATGTAAAGGTTATTTTTATATTTTAAAGAAAATCTGACTTCATGCGCAGAGAGATAGAAACAGGTGAAAGTGAAATAAAGCTCTTATTAACCCGTTAAGAAATGTAATTGTGTGAAGGGAAATGATCTTTGTAACATCGATAAGGAAAAGACAATGTTGTGCATAAA
>JAFBJT010109178.1:96929-101239 GCA_016785325.1 Chascanopsetta lugubris
TAGAGTAACCTTCATGTCTTAATTGTTACTTTCCAACGATGGAGCAGGTCCTCTCTCTGGAGGCCGTGAATGCACCTCCCTGTTTGTCCAGGTTGGGCTGCAATACAATATATTGACCACTAGATGGCACTAATCCTGCACTCTGCAGCTTTAAATGAAAGTCAACCTGAAATCATTTCCCTTTAGTCCTTCACATTTCCAGCATCCAATCAGAGTAGATTGAAAGGACAGATGAAGCTGCAGGCTGAAAACAGCAGAGGGCAGCAGAGAGCTGATTACATCAACTGCACAATACTCTTCATCTGACTTTTTCTGTTTTGTTCCAGTGTTTACGTGAAATATTCTGGAATGTATTTGTCGTATCTAACATGAGAACTCATTGTTTACCTTGCGGAGTGTCTCTTATTTGTTTCCTCAGCGTTGACGGCGTCTCTGTTCGATCCTGCAGGAACGGACTCGGAGCCCCGGGTGGACTTCAGGATGGACGAGAGCTCCGACGTCCCCATCCTGGAGGACAGGTCGTCCTCTCCCATAGACTTCCCCCATGACCAGTGCTTGGTGGGAACCGACATTGAGAATATAGAGAGGTACACACACCGACTTCATACACTGTCATTGCCGACTGTCAATGACCCGAATCTGACGCACTGCACCTTTAATGTCTGATTCCTGCTGTGTTCACAGAGATATGCGGGAGATGCGTAACTTGCTCAGTAAACTCAGGGACACGATGCCACTGCCGCTGAAAAACCAAGGTGTGCACGGAGTTTGTGGTGGATAGAAAAGAATAGAATATTGTTGATTCGACAGTTTTATAAAAATGCAGATGATGACGTCATCATGTTGTTGTTTGTTGCAGACGACAGCAGCCTGTTGAATCTGACTCCACATCCACTGGTCAGGCAGAGGAAGAGACGTTTCCCGGGACTGTGCTGCATGGTGTCAGGCTGAGTCCCACTCCACAAACACCAGACTTTCACTCTCGTTTATCTTTATTTACAAATGATCTTATCCTATTTTATTCAATGATAACACAACACTGATATTTTTTAAACCAAACATTCCACATGACGACATGTGTAGAGTTATTCTCACCCACATGCATATTCAAAACATTGACGAAAAGGCTGTAGTAGGTCAAATAGTGGCATTAGCCCTTTTTCCACCAACATTCCTTGTGTGTTCCACCAATCAGAGTTCTGCAGCACACAGGCTCCGCCCCTCACGAATTCCAGGGAGTTTGAAAAGTCCTACCTCCCTACACGGTACTTTTTTTCCAGGGAAAATTTGGGGTTGGGGGGTAAAGTTTATTTCCCTGGATATTTCAAAATAAAAGCGGGTAGATGATAAAGTCCCTGCGGTGGAAAAAGGGGCTAATGTGTAAAACTGCTTCACACTCTCACTGTGGATAAACCATATAATATAAGACCAGCTCTATTTAACCTGGCTGCTATAATTATGGTTTTAGTTCAACTTTAAAAAATAATATTTTTCTCACACACACTGTTTCCTGTTTCCTGATCACGTCCATAACGAAAGATAAGAAATGTAAATATTCAGGCTATGCACTGCAGGCATTTGTAGTCTCCAGGTGTCTGTGTTAAACCTCCATGTCTGAATGTTGCTGACATTATTCCTTCTCACCTGAGAAAGAACGCTATGTAGACACAGCAGTGTTATGGTGCATACACACACAAACACACACACACACACATACACACACACATGCAGATACACACAAACCGACTCTAATTATTCTAACTTTTTACCAAATGTAGGAAAGAGACTGTGTGAAAAATGAAAAATCGGAGTGAACGAATATAGGAAAATACTTAAACTGTTAGTCGCCATCTTTGTTTTCAGCCTCAAATTCACCACGTGTCTGTTCATGGTTCCCAGAGGATGAACGTCAGCAGTGTGACCCATAATCAGCAGCCGTCTAGTTTTACCCCAAAATATAAAAATCGAACAGTATTATGAAAAGAAAATGTGCTGATTTGATGTTTGAAAAAAAAAAATCTGGCTCCTCAGAGGATGAACCCTTTTGATCTTATTGACTCTGCCTCATCTCCTCTGCTTTATTGGTTCTTCCATTAAGGCCCTGAGGGAGGAGAGTGTTAGAATGTTGAGTGTTCAGTGTTTTGGGGAGGTGGGGGGGGGGGGGGGGGGAAATGAAACCCTGCGGGGGGGGGGGGGGGGGGGGGGGGGGGCATGCAACACTGCTCACAGCCACCAGGGGGCTCTAGTGAGACTTTCTTGTCCGTACACGTCGTTAGCGTCGTCTTCCCTGACAGTTTGTTTTGCGTCACATGAGCTTTGCAGACATTCCACAGCACAATGGAAGAGAGAAGCCACACCCACTAATGTAATGATAATAATAATGATAATAATAATACTGATAATTCACCCATGGGCCCATTGACTGTATAAGTGCAGTGTAGTTTGTAACTCTGTGTTTGTGAAGATACTTTTTTGATTTTTGGTTTGTGTACGGTTACCGTGGTGACATCTAAACTGCTTTGTTCTGGCATGTCTATGACTCAGGCTGTAGACCAAGTGTAGTTAGATAGGTAGTGTGTCCTCCTGCTATGTAGAGACTCCACAGCTGATAACCAGTATGTACAGCTTAGGACATTTTATAATGTGAATAAAGTTTTCTATACAAAAGAAAAAACCTTGGACTGTCTTTTGTTTAGTTTGAAATAGATATGTTGACATTTTTGAAATATATGTTTTTGCAGCAGATTAGAAGTTACGTTGAATTAAATCTCAGAAGTGTCAGAATGGTCAGAATTTGCTTGTGTCATCTTATTTACAATACAATATCAATCCTTTTTTTAAGATTCTGACCTTAAAATGAAAAAAAGTATATAAAAATACAATATCACTGCACAATATGTACTTTTACAACATGAACTAAAACACTGACTGTCCAGAGTTTGTTTCCAGATTGTGCAAATTCTTGGACAACAACAAAAAGTGGAAAGAAGTCAAAGGAAAAAAACAAAAGCAGATCATCTCCACGGTAACGGCTGAGTGTCAAACATCTGGTTTACGTCTGTGCAGCCGGGAAACTCCACGAGTCTCAAACTTCCCGTAAACACAAAGGATACAGGAGGTTATGTCAGTATTTTATTTATTACTCTCTGTTCTCACTCTTTTATTTATCACTCTGTTATGATGAAAAGGGTTGTTTTTAAGCAGTGTACGCGATTTCAGTCAGGACCTGATGATGATGATGATGACGATGCCCCCGAGGGAAGAGGGAGGGAAGTTTTATATTCAGACTCCACAGAGAGAGAGAGAGAGAGAGACTTTCAATTCTGCTGCAGAGAGAAGACGTGGTGACAAGTGGTGAGTTCACTTTTTATTCATCTGTAGAAAATATACAATTTAATGTTCATTATTAGTAGTATATCATTTACATCATATAAATACATTACTTATCATTCTCCTTTTCTGTTGCAGCTTCCACACTGTAAACTTTACATTTGTTATTTTTATGACTTTTTATATTTACTAATATGTTTGACTCTAAGTGCTTTAGACTTGAGACTACAACAATTATTGTACCATTTTAACATTCTCCTTTTCCACTTAAAACAAGTTACTATTTCACAGCTTTATTGTTTTATAAATTATATTTTATTTCATATAATACGATATGATATCCACAGTCCATCATTCCTGTCTGTTTAGTGATTGATTGATTTACAGAACAGATCAACCCCCCCGTGTTGTGATGTCGTCCTCCTGCCCGTCTCTGCTCCGGCTGCTGCTCTGTCTCAGCTTCATCTCCGTCAGTCTCACATGTTTCTGTGACCGCTTCCCCTGGAGCTCCTGGTCCTCCTGCTCCAGCACCTGTAACCATGGCACCCAGCAGAGACTGAGGTGAGGCGGGACCAGTGGACCGGTGGTCTCAGGTTTGGCTGACCTTAAACTCACACCCCCCCCCCCGTGTTTACAGGAAGTTTCAGTATGATGATTACTTCTGGAGGAACAGTTGTCTGCAGCTGTGTGACCGGCGTGAGCTCCGAGCCTGTAACCTTCAGGCCTGTCCCATCAACTGCCTGCTGACCGAGTTCGGACCCTGGTCTGAATGTTCGCCCTGCGCCCGCAAAAGGGTCAGAACCTCTCACACTGATGATGATTTCAGTCCACGTGCACACGAGGACCCTTATTATGTTTTATATTTGTATCTTTCTATCACTTTGTGGTGCTGCACTTTGCAGACGGTCCCTTGGCCTGGGCCCCACTGTGGAGATACTGGAGTAAAATCACAGCTCCAGCGCCTTCCTCCCCCTTCATTG